>UXGD01007672.1:0-10570 GCA_900474315.1 Torymus auratus | reverse complement strand
TATAAGAATAGGCGCCAAAATCTAAATATGTTTAAATTTTCAAGATTGAATTCTCGAGTTTCAGTATTGAAAACTGAGTAATTAAAATATAGTATAAGACAATTTTCATTATTTTGCTTATCAAATTTATGTTGCTACCACTCAATCTAAACTGATTGAAACAAACTTATAAATTGGAACTATCTTGATCATGTTCATAATCTCAAATAAATAAATAATAAATAAATTTAATAAAATAAAAAAAGAAACAATTCGCGCGAAGCGCGTTGAATGTAGCTAGTAATATAAATATGAGATGACAAATGTGAAAAATTCCAACTCATCCCATCCATTTGTTTGTAAAATTTTATTACAATAATTTATCGATCCACTCAACATAATTTTGATAAAATATACAGGGTGAGAGTAAATCAAATCTTACTCATTCTTTACTTCTGAACGGTCCCGTTATACAATTTTAAAATAAAAATCTACACATAACCAACTGAATCATTCTGTTTTTCTTTTGATCTCTTCTCTTTAGGAATCAACGCTGGAAGTGAACGCAAGCACGGGCAACGCGCTGAACAGTGCCGGCGACGGGATCCACGCGCCTCTGACCAACGGCTCCATCACCGCCAAGGAATAAGGCTCCGGTCACGTCGGCTCGCCGCTGTCATCCTCATCATCTTCGTCGTCGTGGACAGCGGTGGCTATAATCGCAAGTGCAACGCCCCACCAATGAGACATATCGACCTGCGTATTACCATGGGTAAATCCAGAATCTGTAAATAGCTTCTTGCAAGGATGATTTAAACGAGATGGAAAATGAAAAAGGATTCGGTTAAAAAAATGAAAAAAAAAATATATAAAAAAAAGTCGAGCGCCTCCGGACTTTGTGGCAGCCAGGTTATATAGATGCTAATGGGCCCGTGCAAAATTGCTCGTATACGTATAAAGTCGGATTTTGAATTTTTCCGGGCGTTTCGAGCATATGTCCCTTGTTAGCGATATACATTGTTCGATGTTACTAGTCATGATTTTGAACTGCTATCATATTATAGGTTTTTACAATATATAATTGAACGTCGATGAGGGATTTCCGAGAGTCGAAAGCTACGATATTGTGATGAAAATGGAAATATATTTATAGTATAATAAGAATACATCATATAAGCATGATAATGGGTATTACTGTGTAAGTATTACCTAAATACCATGTAACCGAGTATATATATTAAAGTAATTTATTACTTTCATCGTAAACTTCTTATAACACTATACGAAGTCTTTGTTTGTTTCTGAGATATTTTAAAGCATATTCTAACTTTGAATTTTGAATTTTCAAATTTTTAAATAAGATAATGTATATAGTCCTATTACAAATTAAATTACTTGTACTATCGATATTTTTAAAAATAATTAAAAAAAATATAAACTTTAAAAATATTTTTTCTTCATTGAAAGATACAATCTTAAAATCATTGAATATAATGCTATGAAACATTTAAATTTTAATCCGCGCATACAAATATTTAGAAAGGTTAAAATTTAAATGAAATATGCAAGCGATCAATAGCAAGTACGTACACGGAAATATTTTTACTACACAAAAATTATGCGATACGTAGTACAACTGCACACAATTTAATTATTTCAAAGACAAAATGAAATCACAATCTCGATAAGAGAATCGAATTATTTGCTTCGTACCAAAGAAACGATCAATTTTGCACGGGGTTTAATATAGTAAGCTAAAGTAAATAATATATTTAAAAGGAGTAGTAACAAATTTATGGAATTCATTCTGGCGGAACGTCTAATTCTTTGTCGCACACTTAATGTATCGCGAGAATCCATATCAATCAAATCGATATTTATCGCTGATGGGTTTTAGTAAATCTAAACTCTTCGAAGCTGAAAATATAGGGGAGATGCGAAGAAAGTCGAGCGTAAGAAAGAAATCTCGAAGCTAGTCAAACACTTTTCAGACTGAATCTCTTATGATGGCAAAACTGTGTTTCGAGGAATCAGGCCACCGTCTATGATACATTTGTAAATATTAAAGTAAACAAAATGAAAAAAAAGAAGTACGAAAGAAGTAAACAAAAAATAAAAGAAAAAGGTCTTTTTAGAGAATCCGAGAGGGAAAATCCCCTTTCCTCTGTTCGTGTGATTGGATCGTTAGCATAAATGATTAGGCTTGTCGAAGAAGCGTATAACGCATACATCGTCATTTATGCAAAATTAACCAGAGAGTCGAGTATCTTTTCGAAAAAAAACGACATTGAGTGTGGCAAGTGAAAATCTCTTGAATCACCGTGTAAAAAATGCTATACGTACTTTCCAGTTGTAACGTCACGGATATTCTATGCCATTTAATTGAAATGAATTTCTTTTAAAATAAAAGATATTAAATTGCAATTCCATAAAAGCAGCTTTTATATATAATGCTAAAACCAAAGAAGTGTATATATATACGTCGACTCGAGAAAGGCTTATGTATTTTAAAAATTGCTGTCGATGAGTCTCTGTTTAAGCGAATAAAAAGACAACAAAATCACAGCAACGCGGTATTACTGTGCTCCACTGAGGCAAGAGGATATCCGTGTTGAGCTGCCAGTCGTGTACACGTAAAAATTCAGCGTTGTATTTTTCAAATTCACACGGAACGAGCGATAAAAGCAAACTGAGAAGCTAGTCCTTTTCGAAAGAGAGAAAACACAAAAGGGAATGCACAGTTGGAAATGATTTTTCTTGTGACTTTTCTCGTAAAGAAATTTTACATATATATTGTAAGAGACAGTAACGTCTTAATTTGAGATTATCCTTGATTATATAATGCTTAATATTAAAATTGTTTAAAGTTATGTATTTAATATAATTAAGATGTTGTTTTTAATTTTAGTGAATTGATTATGGTATAATGATTATGTAATTGCTACGCAAGCATAAATTATAAAATGATAACTCTAGTAAAAAGTCATCTAATTTTATCTGTATTCCAACCGTATGAATTTTAAACGTTACCAAAGATATTGGGTAACTAGATAAAATTAAATGAAATTTTACCAGTTAATAGTATACACTACTTGTTGCGTAAATGAACTCTATAAAACAGAATAGTTTGTTATTTAAATATTTGTTATTAATGTATGGTTTTCTATTTGATTGATGTAGTTAATTACTTCTTTTAATAAAAACTTAATACAAATAATGTTGTTTCCTGTGAGTTAACTGGTATATTTACATTTTTTTATTGACTATTATTTATTTTCATTTTCTTTTGTGACTTTTTCATTTAAAATATAGTTATTATTACAGTCCAATTTATTTCCAAAATATTAATCTAATATATTGTACACTTCATTCTTATATTTACATGTATGTGCCTTTCGTTGAAAAACGATCTTTATTGCCAAGAAATCTTGACAATAGCAGATTGTATAATTAAAGAATCAAATTGTATGTGAGAGTATTTTATCTTATTTATCCTTTACTTCTATTAATTACTTATATCATTTATCATACTGTCATTAATAAAATCTTAATTCTATATATGATATTTAGTTATAATTTAATCACGGAACGCAAGGATCTTCAGTAAAACCGCGTGTATCCTAAAAAGAAAGTACTCGATTTCCACATGAATTCAACAATAGACAAGAATATTGTCCTCAGTGTAGTTAAGAGCGCACCGTCGACTGCACGAATATGTCGACATTTTACGAACAAATCGACATAATTGTTACTGTCTCATCAGTGCGCCGCGAAGGGGCTTAAAACCTTTATAATCGATATGTGTATACCTTTCCAACTGTGCACGAGTGAATGAAAACGTGCAGACGCGTAATATCGAGATCGCGCATTCAGATGAAGTATACTGCATAAGCGCCAGTCGCGGCAAAAGCAATTATCCACAGAGGAATAAAGAAACGAGTGTTGTTCAAATGTGGATGGAGTAAAGTACAGATGCATTATATACGTTCTTGGTACAATTCAGGTAGATTATAATTATATACACTCAAATAAAATTACTTTCTGTTCATTTTGAAACTGTAGATCACGCGGTTGGAAATCATTTCTTCCTATTTCTTTTTTTATTATACACCCTTTCGTTGGTTTTACTTTGCAAAATCGAATTTCTCGAAACTCTAACCACCAGGGCCGAAAATTTCGTTTTATTCCGCACATATTACGTACACTTCGCGCGGATCTTCTTCCTCTCCCTTGTTTCGCCCTCTATTTCTTTATCCTTCTATCTTTCTCTCTCCCCCTCCTCGCTATTCGATAATGCATGTGTAGGAAGGACCGGCACGGAGCTCGCGCGTTTTACGCTGCAGACTCGCGTGTATACATAAAACAGCGAAAGCGAGTCACGCGCGCGCGCACTCCTTCCTTCCTCCCTAATTCACGAGGCGAAATTGATAACGAATACGCGCGCCCTCTCTCTCTCTCTCCTGTCTTCTTATCTGCGCGCGCATGTTCTATCTCTATCTTCCTCGCTTGCGCTCGCGCAAGCATGCGCCACTGTCACGAGCTTCCGATTTTCTCTATGTATATCCTCCAGGTGTATCTCTTACTTTGTGCGATGGTTTGCCGGATCCTCCTTATTCCTCGTTCTCGATAATTGATTGATGGCCTGGAAGAAAGAACACACCCGCCTGTATACGTGCATACACGGATAATATGAGTTTTGTGCGAGGATGATGATATTTTTACATGAGAGGGTGTGCCGCGTGCGAATTGGGCTTTTAACGCCGCTATTTACTTTACTATTATTTTGTATCATTTGATTACAAATCATACAGCAAGTTAATTTATTTGAAGGAATTTTAGTTGCAGTACGGTTTTGCCTACATCTATAGTCTTTAGAAATGATAATTGACATTTAATTATATGTATTCTTATTACAATAATAAAAAACTAATTTTCAATGCTATACCATCAGTAAATAATAAACTTGAAAAATTCTGGATGAAAAGCAGTTGGAATCGTTGATTGTTTTTAATATTTTAATTACATACACATATATTTATAAACTAAGTCGTTTAGTACAAGTTGTCATATTGATTAAGGAAAATTGTGTTAAAACCCAATCGCACTATATGAAAAGGAGATGATATACGATTAATTTCCGTAATCCAGCTACACGGACGTTTCTTGTGGTTGTTTTTCTCGAGCGTAATCTTTTTTTAGTTTTAAGGCTGAATATGACGTAGGAACAGAAGAAAAATGAAGATTATTTATTCATCGTCTGTGTAAACAATGTTTTACCTATCATAAATTATAACTAAATGAGTATTCGAATAAAGTACGTTACGTATTTTAAATGAAATGGTTTCAGAGCTTTTTACTTCCACAAAACCCGTTCATCATCACTAATCCCTAATTTCTTTTATACTATCATGAAGATTTGAGTAAAACCATAATTTATATTATTAATTTGAATGTTCCATGGAACAAGGTAGAGTAAATACATACGATAAAACGTAGTATGTAATTTCACGTATAATTTACATTTTTATTTTTCGTTTGAAAGTTAAATCTAACAGAGCCAGTTTTTCCTCGAAGACGTTCGTTTTAATTACATAGATTACTTTAATTGTGGAAGGATTTCAAGCACTATTTTCCGACTAATGTAAATTTCCGGACACGAAAAAGGGAAGATCAGCCCTCCAATTAGAATATTCCGGGAAAATAGTTACCCCGGTATTTTTTACTTTTTTGGGTTTTTCTCATTTGCACATTATGAAAATATAAAATTATCATATTAATTTAAAGAGATTTTTAAGTTTATATTAGTTTCATAACATTTCACATTTTGATTTAAAACTTTAAAACATACTTTACACATGGAATAACTGACATCATTTGGTAATCAAATTCCAGCAACCGTCGTTTCAAAATTCAACAAAATGATAATCGTTGAACAAGCAACATCACTCCGGCCACCAACCCGAAGTAAAGTAACGAAAAAGCAATATATAACAGCGGAAAAGAATACCGACGAGGCACGCGCATTGGGAAACACACAGCAGCAACAACAAAACCAGTCGATTGTTCTTGCAGTGCGCGACAGTCGGAGGGGGAGGGAGGAGACACGCTCGACGCGCGATTTTCAGAGAGCTGTCGATGGGGTGTAGCGCGCGGCGTCAGCTCATGGGTTTTTCGCTCGTTCGTTAATACCACGGCAGCGTGAAACGGAAAGAGACAGCGGAGGAACGGGAGAAAGACAGACCGTCGCTTTAATGCGTATATATACAAGCGGGTAAAGGAAACTGAACGTCAAGGTTGCCTCGTTGATTTCGCTTGAAATTGTCGTGGGGGATTTCACTTGATGGCGAGTCGTAACGTCGTAAGAAATTTCTAGTCATTTTTAAGAGGGTGCGATGTGTATAGGTACAAAATTTTCATAAGTATTTATTTTTTGTGGTTTGTTAAAAATAAAGTCTACTATTTTTTTAAAATACAATTTTTATAAAATGTGTGGTATTATATTTATAGAGTAAAAGACCATAGGATTATAAGAAATCTTGGCCTGGTAAGTTATGAAAAAGATATCAAGAAAATATTAGCGTTTCATCAAATTGGATCTATACTACTTTCGTATACTTATTATAATTTTTATGCTGTTTCTATCTAAAAAGCTGACTTTATTTTGTACTTTAGATTAAATAGATTTTATAAGCATATGGTATTCATACATTTGAAAAATTAGATAAATACCGCCGTTCGGATTCTCCTTTACTATTCAAAAGCAAAAATATATTGATTCTTGCTTTATTTGTTATTTTTTTTATAATAATCTGCGAATATTATTATCACAGTTTAAAAAAATATATTTTTAGAAATTAACAAGTAAATGTATCAAAAACAGACAATTCATTTAGTATTCGTGCTTATTATTTAAAAATGTAATCGTTTATAATTCAGCTTAACTGATTGAATGTTAGAATAATGATATTTTAAGTAGGTAAAAAAAGTAAAATAGGGAGAAGAAGAACTTGAATGGAGTAAGTACAGATCCGACAAGAAGAATGAATAAAGTGAGAGTGGAAAGTTTGAAAGTGTTGAAAGAGAATAGAAGAAGTTAAAGAAGAACAAAGTGATGGAAAGACACCCCAAGGGCTCTGTAAAGTGCAAGTAACTTCAATATCAGTTAGTTGGATTCAAAATAAAGATCATACTTTATTCTCAAAAAGTTTAGCATTTTTACAAAGATTTGCAAATTTTATAATAATGGTTTTAATATAGTTTTTAAAATTATTTTTCCATCATTTGTGAAAAATATTAAAGCATGAAAAATAGAAAGATACTGTATAAAATTTTAGTTTTAATATACTTTATAAGAAAATAAAATAGTGAATGAATTATTTAATAATCTTTATAAAAAACCGTTAATTAATTTCATTACTCGATCTTAATCATAAAATTGATAAAAGGAAAAAGTGTGTATGCAACAATAATTTTTCATTCTTCGAGCGTTTAGTAATTTATTGTGCTAACGACTTTATCAGGGCTATTAATTTGATTATACAGCATTCGTAGATATTTTACGTTATATATTTAAAAATATAATTTATTAAATAACGTAAACGGTATTGAATAATTATAATCTAACTAGACTGATCAGTGAATAATTAGTGACACTAGTTAATAGCAGTATCCTCGATTAAACATAATAAACTAATTAACTTTGAGCACATTAAAAATTTAACGACCACAATAAACACATCTACTTCAACCATAATAACCGACCATGCAAGGACATTAAACTTTTCCCTGCACCTTCCCGAAATTTCATCTAAACCCAAAGAACTTCATTCTTACAGTTTACAGTGGCACATACACAGTCACACACATACATACACTCACACACACATATCTGGACTAAATGAAAGCCGTCGCCGAGGCGCTTGCGATACGTCCTCGCCTCCCTACTGCTTCCCTCTTCTCGGGACACTAATCACCCCCGACTACGCACTCCGCTGCAGGTTTAAATTTTCACTCGCAGCCAAGTGGGAGAGTCGTGTGAAGAGAGACAGAGATATAGGGATAGAGGAGAGCAAGAGACAATGGTATAGGGAATCGATTCAGAAAAGAGAAAGACGAGTGCAAGATGAAAGGAGGGTGCTTAGCGTTGTTGTTATGCTGGGCGAATCTGAGACGTTTTCGTAGGTAACTGAGCTACGCGAGATGTTTTTCATAGGTTTCTTAAATAAATGTAGGTTTTAAGAGAGGTTTAAATAAAATATGTAAAAAAGTAACTGGTTGTCGCGTTGCTCGTTAGGAATATCATCAATTTATGTATATTGAAAATGCAAATTAATTGGTATTCTTAGTGTGAAGAGGAAATCGGAAGATTTAACATGAATATTTAATAAAAGATATTGAGTTAGATAGTTCTCAAATATGTATTAATTCATGGCTTTCTAGAATTATCAAACTTACCGAGTCTATTTGGAATTTAGATATACTTATCGACATTCCAGTATTTTCAGTTGTTTTTTTATTCAATTTTTGATTTTCATTATAATTATCTTTGTCATCCGGCATTCGTTAATCCAAGACGAAGACCGGATGACTGAGATTATTTTAAAAAACCTAAAAAATAATTTAATCAATGTAGAATTCGATATAGAAATCTATAATTGGCTTCGAGACCCTTTTAACAAGATACATGCATTGCGATGCAGATGTATATATTAGTTTCGCAAAATAATCTCCAGGGTATTGTAGCGCGTTTAATGAGGATTTGGTATCTAAAAAGGGCTAAAAAGCCGATGATAAATCAAAGCGAAAAGGTCATAAATGGGAAAGAAATATATATATAGGAGAAGGGAGAGAGACAGAAGTACAAGAATTAGGAGACACAATATGAGACGGGGCAGGAAAAGAGAGAGAGGGGCTGGGAAAAAAGAGCGACAATGAAAGAAGAAAAAGGAAATGGGGAACGAGAGAAAAAGCGCGAAAACGATGGTGAGAGAGAGAAAGAAAGAGAACGGGGGAGGGGGAGAAGTAAAAGGGGAGAGGATAATCCTTAATGAAAGTCGGCGACAGTGTCTGATCCGCGATCTCCCCTCTCGTGCAACTGTACTCGACCATAAGCACGCAACGCCTGTATGCGCGCACATATATGTATACACGGTTGCCTATCTCTGCATATATATAGGTATATGTCCCTTTTTCTCTTTCGCTCCCTCTTTCTCTCTTGCCGAGCGCGCACTTGACGGGGAGAACGCTGCACGCGGGATTAAAGGAGAGCGCATCAAAGGCGATCACCTTCTCATAATAACGCTGGATTTGTAAACCTATACTCTCACCGAGTCTCTTGCGCTCTTCGCCATTCTTTTTCCTCGCCCTCTCTTCTCCACTATACGCTAACAGATCCGGTATGGTTCTTGCTCTCCGTCTCTTTTGCCTTCGTGATCTTTTCCGATCTGTAGAGTATCTATTTTCTTCTAGCAAATGTTTACTCTTTTCTAGCGTTCTATTTGAGGAACGGTTGTCTAAGGCATTTAAAACATCCATTTTTAATTCAACAGTAATGTTTAACACTTGAGTTGATAATTTTAAATTGTGTCCAAACTGAATATATTGTATTATAAAGATGTTTTATAAAAAGTTAAATTGCATAGTCATATTTTTTGTAATTATCTAGGATAGTTATTATCAATAACGAAAATATGCATGTAAACAAATGGTACATAGAATTCAAAAAAGTATATGTAAAATATGTAGAATGCAAAAAAAATACTTATGTTTCAGGACTTTTTTTTTATATTTATTTCCGTAAGATTTTCAATTGTAACTTCCTATTGTGTATGACCTTATGGGAAACATTTTTGAGAATTGCACATCTGGGCATTCGAGAAAAATAGTATATTTATATTTTTTTTCATAGAAGAAATTCGGTGTGATCCAATTCGTTATGGTCAGAAAAAATACAAAACAGTGAAATCAATATAAGTATTAGGTTAAGGAAGTGCCAATGTATTGGCAGTGGTCTTATTTTTTACAGTAAAAAAAAACTTGAATATGACATTTGAATTGAAATTGAAAGCTATACATACCTAGTACACCGAGAAAAAAAACTTTTAAAAGTCAATTATCATTAAATTATTATTTAATTGCCAATTTTCATACTAACCGGCATATCAAATATTGGGTAATCTTGAAAAATTCGAAATCTAAAAATTCATTCGAAATTCTTGACGACACAACTCCATCCCGAAGTTCGTGCATATACTTTCTTGAGCGAGTTTGTTTTGCTCGTCAAATCCGTTCTCTCGCGCGCGGTGGATCATATCTGCGGGACGCCTTTTCGCGTAACGAGTTTAGTTTTCGCGGCGAGTTCATACGTGGAAAAATAGAGCAAGCCGGCAGCGAGTGGCACGCTTAACTTTGACCGTCCCATGAAAAAAGCTTTTCCATGCTCCTCGCTGATTTTTTTTTTCTTGTAAGAAAAAAAATAATTCGAGGTTCGGAAACTCAAAATAACTCAAGCTTTTTGAATTTACAAAAATTATGCTATTCTGTACAAATTTCCTATATAGCAGTATATTATCGAAGTTATCAGAAAGTAAAC
>UXGD01007671.1:0-10572 GCA_900474315.1 Torymus auratus | reverse complement strand
ACCATTTTGATAACGGACATCACCTGAAAGCATAGAAATTTATAATTTTCATATTTCAAATAATAATAACAATTAGAGAATAAATACTTTTATTTACCTTGATGTACACGCTTATCACATGCATATATATCCCGAGATGCCTTTTGCATTCTCATTTTAAGTTTATCCATGCCTTCTTGGTACTGAGCAAGTACCTCTTTCTTAAAGATTGTCTTTGTATTATTTATAAGTTTTCTCTCCACTAAAACATTTCAATTCTTTTTATTTGTACATGCTTTTATTTGTATTAGAGAAGCATACTAAAATAAGTGTTCGACCTTTTCACGGATGCATATAAATCATTATTTCGTGCATCAACAAAATTATATGTTCGTAGCTAGGCGGTATTGTGTCTCGTATAAATAAAAATAACTGAGATAGCAAGTATATTAATCGATATAAAAAATACAAATATATCCTAGTACAGCAATACCGGAATACTGTCTACCTTTTTGTAAACATCGAATAATCGATATCATTCGAGCGACTAACATAATGTCCCTGATCTTCGTGAGCGTGATTTATTAAAAGGAAGACTAATAAATATTTTTTGTAACACATGCACGATTTTCGTCGTTTTTCAACCTAAAAAGAGGTCCTAAAGTGACTTTTTTTGACTAATTGGATAAAAAAATACTGTATTTGCCCGGCGGGCGCATAAGTATCTTTAAACTTAATCCACTATAAATTTGTGAATGCACGTTTTTTATTCAGAGATAAATCCAGTATACTATTTTTATTAAAAAAAGAACATCTCATTCGTACAGATTTGTGGGGGGTTTTTTATTATTTTTAACAGATTTTTTATTATTTATTACTTCAAGTATTTCGTTGTCGTATAAAGAAAAAATCAATTTAGCCGTGCTTTTTAGGCACAAAAACCCCAAAAATCAATACATGAGTTACAAGAAATATGGTGTGCATCTTGGGCTTATTGGGCTTTTTAACCTCCTGTGTTTGCAGTACTCGTCGTCGGTTCGTGTTAGCTCACCTACGACTTGTACTGCAAACTTCACACTCGATCTAAAAAGGCCCACTTTGCGCCCTAGGTACACAATATACTATTATCAATGCAATAGTTATCATTTAGTTTAAAGTCGTTGAACAAATAATATACGTTTTTACTAATAAGACCCATACTTTTCGGATTGTTACAAACGTTTACTAAAGTCACGGTAGAGCTGGTGACAAAGTTCCGGATGTTGGAATAGAATTGGACGCTACAGGGTGCGATTCGCATACTTACCCAAGTGATTCATCGAGCTAGGCATATATAAGAATACTCTATCCCTTACCGTGCTTTTCTACCAGATCCAGAATCATGTATCTTGCTACGTAAAACTGTGAGGTAACTTCTGTTAAGCTTATCACTAATTTTTCAAGTAATTGTAACTGAGATATTCCCGTATTACAGACATGTTCAAATACCTAAAATACGAAATCGTAACTTTTCAAGGAATAAAATGATATTTGCTCACTCTTATTTTTATTGTCAATTAAGATTTTTAACTAATGATTTTTTCGAACAAAGTTTTCTCGTTCATTGATGCTATTTATTTGAGATCAAAATAATAAAAAACCGACAATATTGCATAGATTTATTCAAACGTTTAATAAAAATAGCCTTTTGACAAAACATAACAAAAAATTACGTCATGAAAATTATATATTAAATATTGTTATCGGCAATGTTGCTTTAATAACTTGGTTTATTACAGAGATATATACACTAGCAGTACTTACTTGTAAATCCACGCTAAAGTAGTCATCTATAAACGTCAGAATTTCTGTACGTGTGAGAATATTAAGAATGTCAGTATAACTTCGTTTAATTTTTAAATCATATTCGAACTCTAGTTTAAGGAACTCCGCTTTATCTTCATCAAGACCCATGGCAATATTTGTTATTTTACTTCTGCATTCCCTCAAAGCATGCTGAATAAGATTCATGTTATCTTTCAAGTCCCTTTTCTCAAGTAATAATGCCATTACATTTCGATTATGTTTAGCAATTTCCTTTAGATCATCGATTCCTTGTTCTAAGTTAGTAAACATTTTTTCCGTCTCAGTTACAATGAAACCTTTAGTGTCTATTATCGGTGTACTCATAAAACTACTATAGAACTCCGATACGGCCTGATAAAGAGTAACAACGCCCGAAGCAAACCCGATGAAAAAATGTCCTGTACATACTGGTTGTTGTAGTTGCAGTGCGATTAAAAAAAAACCACAAATTTTTAAAACAATGTTCATTTTGTAAAGAATATTTGTCAGAATTTGAAAGTTGTTTATTTGTACTGATTGTAACTGGTATTACTGAAATTATATTTAATAAATGAATTATGATAAATTTTATTGAAATTTTAAGAAAATTGTTTAAATTATATATGGGTTAAATATGTAAAACTTACGTACAATTAGATCAGTACAGAATTAAAGTTCCATATGAGTGCAAAGCATTAGTCAACACGTCTCTTATATATTATTCTGTACACGATATTATCATTAAAATTTTATCAACGCAGGATCACGAAGCAAGTTCTTCTATAGTTCTATAGTATCACTTTAAAAAAAAAACTTTTTGAGCAAAATACTACATATATTTAAAATGAGTCGGCTCATAAACGATTCAGTCCTTATTTTAAGATTCATTTTGAGATCGGTACACAAATTCCTATGGGCACCATATTATTGGCAATATGTAATATAAAGAAATTTTGTGAGATTTTCTAAATCGCACTGTAACTACATGAACCAGTATGTATGGGCAGAATCGGCGATAGAAATCAGATAAAATTTGATTAAGAAAAGTTATAATTTTAGATAATGTATTACCACATACACTCATTATTAGTTTAATGTTATTTTTCACGTCTTTTTTTCAAGTAATAATGCCATTTTAATAATTTTGAGTAATTACGTTTAAATCTGCAATACCTTATATTGAATGAGTAAAAATTGTTTTATAGCAGTTATGATAAAATTTTCATGTTTTGTTGTTGTGACCAGGCTATCATAGCACTGTTGTGCAGCTTGGATAAATGCATTGATAACCGAAGAAATACCGATTAAGTCAAACCTGGTATACATAAATGTTTCGTACGGAATTACAAAATCACATCTTTGTAGTAATTAACGTCAACGTTTTAAAAATGTTGTTTTAAAATCATTAGAAGAGTATACAACTCTAACGTAAAAATTTATAACACTTACTTGACATGAATCTCGTATAATATACAATGCACGGTATTAACATTAAAATTTTATGACTGCAGTGTCATAGAGCGAGTCCGTCCACTTCTGTGTCATTTGTTATTGTAAAAACCTTTAAAATTTGTTTCTTGGTGTTTGAATCGTGTCCTGGTGAGTAGAATTATAATTTGTTTTTTGTCTTCATAAAAATCCATTTCTGAAGACTATTTATGAGTAATATAAATTATTTTATTGAATAAGTATTAAAAAGGTTCTAATACAATAACGAAGAAATTGCGTGTTAGCCGTTCGCTACCTGCAGAAAGATCACTGTCAGAAAACTTCCACATGTATGTAAATGGTATATCATCTATACATTTCTGCCATGTACACTGCAGTCTACTCAGAGCAAAATATTCTTTGCTTGACGTTTAAACACTCCAAAGCGCATTTTTCCGAATGCAATGTTTACTCGACCCATATGTTTCAATAATGATGTATGTGTTTTCTACAGAGCGCAAACATGAATGATTTTTAATTGTATTCGCTTTAAAAGCATCAACCATATTTTTTATCCAGTGGATAACAATAGAAATATGTACACTATTTTATCCAAACTTTTCTATTCTTAAAATATTTCATCATGGAGGTGATGTGGTACTATTTTTTATTGAAGCCAGGTTATCTCTAGCCACATGGTTTGAAAAGAATGCTATTTTCTGAAGTTGTTGTTCGACATTGCTTCATGTACGTATTTCATAATTCTAAAGTATGAAATAAACAGAATGTTGAAATTATTTCAACTTTTCTTTCCATTCTATTTCACCAATTTTTGTTCTTCCAAAATTATCGACGAAGCAATGACAGTACGTTTACACTAGTCGAACCAATAAATCGAACAATTTCTAAAAATCATTCATAAATCCCCAACAACTCAGAGTATTATATATATATATTATATTATACTAGAATAATATACGTTTTTATTAATGAGACCCATACTTTTCGGATTGTTACAAACGTTTTACTAAAACCACGGTAGAGCGGGTGGCAAAGTTCCGGATGTGGGAATAAAATTGGACGTTACAGGGTGCGAATCGCATACTTACCCTAGTGCTTTTGTACCAGATCCAGGATCAGATATCTTGCTACGTAAAACTGTGACGTAACTTCTATTAAGGTGGTTCTTTCACGAAATCCCCAGTCAAATGAGTGCTAAATGAAAAGGTTACCTAAGATTAATAAAAACGACAGTTACTAATAATTATAGTTTAATCTAATAATAATAATACACTAATACACTATTCGGTGCACGATGTTAACATTAAAATTTTACCATCGCAGGGTCACGAAGCAAGTTCTGCTATATCTAATATCACCTCTTATAGTAACAAACATCAATATTATACAGTATAACTTAAAATTTTCAACAAAATACTACATATTTAAAATTAGTTAGCTGATAAAAGGTACTGTCCTTACTTTGAGATCCATTTTGAGATCGGTACGCAAATGTCGCCGATGGGCAACAAATTGGCAATATATTGTCGACGTTGTTTGGCACGTATGTGGATATGGATTGCAAATTTGTTGATAATATATTGCCAATCTTGGTTTACATTGGTAGTAGAATAATTTCATGTCATTTTGATAACAGTGGCAACGTACAAGTGAAACGTTGGATAAGGTCATTGCGTAGACTATCGTTTTCGAATATTTCGCTTTCTTATTAGAAATTTCAATATCCAATGTATTTCTGTTTATAATATGTAATATAAATAAAATTGTCGAATTTTCTAAATCCCACTATAACTCTACATCGACCAGTATGTACGAGATATTTCCACATCAGGTTTACTTTACGTATTGTTACTCTTGTTTAGGCCATACAAGAGTATTTACAAAGAGCCCATAGAAAAATGCTTGCCTTGCTTTTGATACTCCATTATTTAGAATATGATATATCTTAGCACAGTATTACCATTCATTCATTCATCATTACCATTGTAATGATTATAGTTTTCGAATAGTCCAAATATTCCTTAAAAATGGAAAAAGAATAGTTTCGTAAGCATAGAACATTTTTTGTAATTTTACCAGGTCGCACGTTTATCCCATTAAAATTATTTTAGTGTCATCGAAGAGGAAAGTCTTTTTTCAAGGTTATAAGAAACAACAACTTTTACAATTTTCCATATTATACTGAATAGTCTTCAGTGCAAACAAAAACATTATTTTCAAAAAATTAACAACCGATAAACAAACCCTCTTTTCTCCTTCCTCATCACGACAGATGCTTCCAATCATTACCCCTCTATTTGCACACTCTTCCGTCGTCCTTCGCAAAATACTCACCTCTTCCTCTTCCTCCTCCTTCCTCCGGCGTTCGAGCACACGCGCGCGCAATATCATCCGAGGCGAGGCGCAAATTGCTGTTGTTCCGGGGGCGCATAACGCCCGAACTTTCGTGTTTTCGCGTTATTGTTACTGCCCGGCTTCGCGTAATTTTAAGGTTTACCTCCTCGTTGCATAATGGAGCGGCGGCGGACGTACATAGGCACGTGCGCCCAGCGCGACGAGTATACGCGCCTATTTGCAATTCCCGATGTCGCCGAAAAGTTTCGCGCGCCGATTTTCGCGGATGGCGCGGTGGTGGAAGTTCCGCTTTGATTGTCGTGGATGGGGGGTTAAGGTTGGACTATTTTTTTCAGGAGGAATTCGAATTTTTAAGTATTTTATTGGCATTTTTTTATTGCAGTTTATTTTGCTGTGGAAAATGTTATTGTGAAACGGGATTTTATTCTTAAAAAATGAAATCATTTTCGAAAGTATAGATATCAAGGATCTATTGGAAGAAATTGTTAACAAACTGATTTTTTCAAGTCTGATGTTCTTATAATGATGATGTCATCTGCAGACATATTGAGATAATATAAAAATAAAAAAAAGACGGGGGTCGATAGATTCCCAAGCGATTAAATAAATACTCACAAATTCTTGAAATATAATTTTTTGCTTACTTTGTCCACTTAAAATAATGACAAGAATGCAGGTCCTAAACGATCGATCATAAAAGAAATAAAAGTATTCAGGAGGTGTTTAAGATCTAATCGAGCGCGCATTCAATAGAAATGCGTGCGTAAGATCGCATTAAACGATTATAACTTCGGCGAACGTTCCATTCATTGACCATTACACTGTGCCTGAGAGTAAGTTATTATGATTCTACGAATCCGAAACATCGCTTCATATAGGTACTTCACTTTACTTTAAATAGCGATTCGTATCAATAAACGGTAATTACAATATCCACACCCAGTAAGTACCAAATTAAACAAAAATAATAGTACTGATTTATTTGATAATAAGTAAGACTTTTATATTTTTATAGAGTTTTATGTAGAATTATCATCTTTTTATAGCCCATACTTACACTTGAAATTACAATTTTATGAAAATTGCCTACAACCAATTTAAAGTTTAAAAATGTCTGATTTAAGGATTTTCCATTAATGAAAACTCCCTATAAACTCGGTATTTCCTCTAAAGAAAACATTTCCACTCCCACCCCCAAAACTCTCCAAAAATCCATACTACCAATTGCTAAAATAAATCTCCTCCTCTTCCCCCCAAGATCTATCGCCCGTTAAACTACCGCGAGATTCTCGAAAAACAAACCCACCACCACCACCGTCCCTCCCACTATTTTCACACGCGACTCTCTACGTAATATAGATCACGAGCTCGCATTCCTCGCGCGCGGGTGCATTTCTCAAGGACTTTTACGCCCGCGCGCGCTGCACTTGCTATTCCGCGCGACCGCGTGGCGATCGCGTGCGCCGCATATGTTTTCTCGCGCGCGAGCTTTTCCGATATCGCGCGCGAGGAGAGAGAGAGCGACTGCGTGGAATCCCAAGTGACGAGGCGCGGGAATACGGAATTCGCGCGGGGAAAAGCGCGTCGGGCGACGCGATTGTTTTTGATAGGGGGATATATCGAGGTGTTTTGGTACGGAGGAGCGGGGAATGGAATTATTGATAAGAAGGTGTATGCATTGATATTTTGCTGAATGTCCTTTTAAGATATTGTCTGTGTTTATGAATGTACAGCTAGGGAGAATAGTATTTATGGAAGTACACATTTCTAACATATATGTAAATATACATTTTAAAAACGTTATATTTAGCATATAAATTACATCTATACTCACATAGTTGTAAACTAATTGAAATTAACCAATATAAGACCCACTCCGCTCTTTTAGTCACGATAAGTGAGGTATAGCCTATACCATAACTACCATCTATTTATAAATAAACGTTCCAAGTTATATCTTCCATTGTGATACAGAATCCTGTTATAATTAGAACGAAACAATTTCCAACTGAAAGCCTCACCTTGTCGCCAACCCAAACCGTGTCGGGATAAAATGACAAAAACTTTATCAAAACTTTTGCATTAAACTCCTCGACGCTGCACACGGGCTCCTAATTATCATCACACCGGGACGAAACTTGTACGCCTCGCTAAAAGTCCTTTGAAATTGTCCAATTGCAGAACGAGAAGCTGGAGGTGAAACAGAAATGGGCGTCGCGGCTCCTGGGAAAATTACGGAAGGACATTACGCAAGAGTACCGGGAGGACTTCGTCCTGAGCATCACGGGCAAGAGGCCGGCCATGTGCGTCCTCAGCAATCCTGACCAGAAGGGTAAAATGCGTCGCATCGATTGCCTGCGGCAAGCTGACAAGGTTCGTTAACTTTCATTGTGTCTGCGTCTATCTCTCTCTCTCTCTCTTTGCCTCTTCTTTTTCGTCCCTTTTTTTCGAGGACCAGACGGATGTGGCTGGTGTAGCTTACGAGATTGGCTGCGATTACCGAAAGGATATTCGGTAACCGTGTTTGCCTAAATTGAATGTATCGATTAGGCACGTTATGTGTTAAGTTGAGAAATTTGTCGAATTAAGTTGAAAACGACTAAGTTATGTGAAAAGAAATTATTATAAAGCGTCAATTTTATTAACAGTTTAACAAATTTATAAATCGGTATGCATATCTCATTGTCAAGCAATTTTATGATTCACATGAACATTTCGATTTTGTTACAGAGATAAACTTACAACTTATTACAGGCAATAAAACATGTTACAATGATGATATAGTATTGCAGTTTATAAGAGTAGAAGTAGCGAATGAAATTTTTGATAATATAACCACCAAAAAAAACACCAGCCGTTGACGTATCAACTTTCTAAAAAATATATATATATATTCTTTATCAAAAGTATGAACCAATGTTGTTTTTGTGGCCACAGGTATGGAGATTGGATCTGGTAATGGTGATCCTCTTCAAGGCGATCCCGTTGGAGTCCACGGATGGGGAGAGACTGGAAAAGACTGCGGAATGCGCTCAGCCGGGCCTCTGTGTCAACCCTTACCACATCAACGTCTCCGTCCGGGAACTCGATCTCTACCTCGCCAACTTTATAACCAGCCACGGTAACGTACCTTTATCTCATATCATAATTTTGCGCTATGTATTTTGACGATCAAGTGACCAGATGTAACTTTAATGAGAATCAATTTCGTTGAGAATTTGTAGAATAACAAAATTTTAGGTCAAAGAGCGAAAGTATTTTGCATTAGTTGATTCACAGAGCAAAGGAAAGAAGTCAAGGGCCAGAGCTAATCTCTAACGGGTGATTTAAAGGTTTTCTCAGCTACACTTTTTGAGTTACCTATTACACGTATCTACACAGAGAAAAGAAAATTTCAACTGTTAACGAACGGACGTTTGGATATGAACGAATGAATGTTCATTTATAGTTAGACAAATTTGTTAACAGTTAAGTCACGAATCGTTTGTCTAACTACAAATGAACATTCATTTGTCCATGTCCAAACGTCCGTTCGTTAACAGTAAAGATTTTCTTTCCTCTGCGTACACTTTCTCGCTTCAAAAGAAATGTTAAAACGATTAAAAGTGAAGTTTACCTCAAAATCATTCCAACGTATAATGAATTTTCTTCTGTTTCTAACAATGCAATCCCAACCACCCCGTGAATGGCGACTTACAATCCTTTAGTCCCATTTCATCCACCAAAACATCTAAGACATATTGTTTCCACCAAAGTTCCCCAGACATCCTCTACCATAAAAAAGCTCACCCCTCGCAGGGACATCCAATCACCCAACGTAAACAAACCCAAGAGCTCGCCACGATGACAATGATCCACACAGCACTCGGACGATTCATCGACCCCGGCAACTCAGTCTCCCTCGCCAATAACGTTCGCGGCCACGTGCCGATCTCATGAACAACAACAATCCGCGCGACCGGTCCAACTTGGATGCGAACCTCTAGCATCCTGCCACGCGTTCCTTGGCGGTTACTATCACCACGTGTTCATTCACTCTCTCTTTACCTCCTGCTGGCGACGCCCCCGTGTGTACACGCGCCAGCCAGATTTGGAATCGGCCGAGCCAACGACCTTTCGCGTCTACGTTCATTCATTCACGGCCGGCGGGGCCCGGCGCTCATTGAGAGCGGGCTTCGATTCAAAGTTTCTTGGAGCGCCTTGCCAATTTCCACCACCGCGCAGACGTCCCCATGACGGTTGGCAGCGTGGGTGCCCGCGAGCCCGTCCAAATTCCAGGCTCCACTGCCAGAGGTTACGCGCGCCGAGCGAGCGAGCGTGCCCCTCGTTTGTTTTGGTTCGGGCTTTCGCTTTCGGTGAGGCGGGAAGTGGAGGAGGAGAACGATTGGGGATATGGGGGAATAGGAACCGGGTTATGATGATCGGTAGTGGGTGATGAGCGATTTGTGCGGGAGAGGTTTTTTTTCAGTTTTAGTGTATAGTGGTAGATGCTGTTGGGGTTCTGTGATGGGAAACTGGTGAATTAGTGTGTTGGAATTTTTATGGATATGAGCGTTTAATATGACAGTAGATGAATTTCAGCCAAGTGAAACGAATAAAGTCATTTATTATCTTGTAATTAGAAAAATATGTTAAAATGGCACTCTGTCTCTATTTTATTTTTGATAATAATGTATATCTTTTATAATTGTTAAGTTTTAGTTATATAACTATACTACTGGATTATACATTACAATTATAATTGTAATTGTATAAATTACTGCCTAAAACCTGCGCATTCTTTTACCGCGTTTTAAAAAACTTTATATTTGTAGAGTCTATAATTACTCCCATAAAAACTAGCGACTAACCGACATCCAAAAATCATTGATGCCAGTAAAATTTGACGAAAGCCCAAACCACCGCGGCGACACTGACCTTTGCAACCGCCTCGCATCTCACACCCGGCGCCTCAGTGCCAGGGCA
>UXGD01007670.1:0-10573 GCA_900474315.1 Torymus auratus | reverse complement strand
TATGTATTTTGACGTGCTCAACACGAATCCACTGTCCGTTTGGTGCCATCAGCCCCTGATTTTGCGTCACAGTTACCATAAAAGGGGAAAATTGGGGATAACTGGATTTATGAAGAACATCAGTGAATAGTAGACGATATTTAAACCCAGATGAGTCATATTCATATGTATTTTGACTCGCTGAATAAGAATACACTGTCCATTCTTTATCCTCCGATTTTGTGCAAATCACTGTAAGTGTCTAAAATTGCGGAACAATGCAGAAAATTGTGGAAAACTGATATCATGAATATTATCAGTAGTATTCCTAAACCCTTTAAATTTAAACATTTATCCCTTAAACCCTTAACCCTTAAACTCTTACCCCTTAAACCCTTAAACCCTTATACCTTTAATCCTTTAACCCTTAACCCTTAACCCTTAAACCCTTAACCCTTAAACCCTTAACCCTTAACCCTTAACCCTTAACCCTTAACCCTTAACCCTTAACCCTTAACACTTAACCCTTAACCCTTAAATCCTTAAACCCTTAACTCTTAAGCCTTGAACCCTTAAAACCATCATGCAGTTTTCCGAAAATCAATACATGTGTCACAAAAAATATGGTATGTACCTAGCTAGTTGGCCTTTTGACCTCCGGCGTGTTTGTAGTACTTATCTTCGGTTCGAAAAACGCACTCGCGTTTGGCTCGTGCTAGCTCACCTTCGATTCGTACTGCAAATTGCACACTCGGTCTAAAAAGACCAACTTTACGCCCTAGGTACACAAGGTACTATTATTTAATGACCACTCTATTTTTTGTCTTCAAAATGAAATAACCTTTTATAATAATTACATAACTGAAATATTTATCAGCGCCCTGTTGAAATAGATATCATCTACTCAGTTTGCTTGCACATATTGTGCACTAACATCGCCGTTTACTCATTATTCTCGTACTTTTTACGTACCATGAAGTAACCTACGAAGATGGAATAAATCTACTATAATTGTAGTGACGCGAAAACAAAACCCACATTTGCACGCGTAAATTAAGAGATGAAATATAAAGATAAAAAGTAATAGCCATAGCGTACGACAAAAAATGAAACACCTACAAATGCAATAACAGTAAGACAAAAAGAGCGAAGCAAGCTGATGATGATACAAATTTAATAGGATATTAAGATATTACAAATTATTAATACAAACATATCGACGGCTGAGAGGAAGAACGACGTATCTCGGCGCGCGGATGAAGAACGACGTATCTCGGCGCATGCATACTGTATACTGGCCACGTACTGGCCGAAAAAGCGCCGAGATACGTCGTTCTTCATCCGCGCGCCGAGATAAGTCGTTCTTCGTCCACACGCCGATATACGTCGTTATTCATCCGCGCGCCGAGATACGTTCTTCTTCCTCTGAGCCGTCGATATAGTACTTTATTATTATCTGAACCGGAGTATTTGTGAACGTGGAAGACAGAAGATTTTGGGCCTAGTTCATATCGAATTCAGTTTTTCCTCGCAAATTTACTCTTTTCCCGCAAAATGCACTTTTATAGCACTTTTACTAGCAAATTTACTTTTTTCTCAAAAATACGGTAAAAAAGTAAAAGAAGGTAATAAGTATAACTTTGGCCCCGTTTTTTCAGGGAAAAAAGTGGCAATTTTAATTAAGATGTGAATAAAAGAGTTTCATTCATTTTACGATACATAAGAAATCTCTAAGTAGATTGACGGACAACGTAGTTGAGAATTTGAGGAAAGTGCTTACCTCGAGAAAACCGCAGACGGTGAAATATATACCATAAGCGGAGACAACGGCCGCTAGCCACATAGTACCAAACTGCCATAGAAATGGTGCATCACTTAGCTTTTCCCAGGAATCCAAAACAATCGTTTCTGAAACGTTATTGTCCTCGCGCGATATGTCAATACCATTATTGTCATTAACATCTGATTCTGATTCTACCTTGGTTGTGACATTGTCTATATCTTTACTCTGGAGACGCCGGGCGAAATGTACAAAGATTAGCAGCCACTCACCTAGTAAAAAAAAAATGTAAACAATTTAACATGTACACAGATTTAAGTCATTAAACGAGAAAAATAAGTCAGAATCACTAAATATTTACGTATGCAGTTTACATTTATCAAAATATATAGAAACTAAAATGAACATAATATCAAATCTGTTCCATTAATACTGTAAGTTCAGTATTGCTTTAAGGGGGCAAGCCTGGGTTAAAATAATGAAAAAATCAAATTTTTTTTATTGCATTTTTAGTTTAAAAATTTCTTTGAAAATATGCTCCCGCAACCCGTTTATCGAAAATCGATTTCATTTTTTATTGGGAATAAAAAATCTAAACCGGAAGAAATCGAATTTCCGTGAAAATTACGTTTTTATATCCAAAAGTTGTCGAACTCGTTGCAGTGTTGAAAATAATCATTAATATTCTGATAAATTTAATGTATGGTTAGTGTACCGTTGAAAATGATTAAAATTTAATATTAAGAAAAAACTATGTCCATACATAAATCTGATAATATCAAATTTTCTTTAATATTTTTCGAAAATTATATTTATTAATCTTTTTATCTTACACAATTTTTTGTGTAATCTTTGAATTCAAAATCAAAGACGCTTTACCGGTAATTTTTTGAAACCATTTTATATTTTTACAAGTAATACTGACCTACTCTATAAAGTGTACTATCAACCCTATAAATTTACGATTTACCAGTACGGCGCAATATTAATTTATTTTAGCATAAGTAGTCAAATTTTAATAATTCAAATTTTAATTTTAAGTTGCTTGATGTTGATTTTAAACGTAACCTATCCCTGCTATACAGTAAAAAGCCTTTCAAGTCAAGCAAATCGAGGGTCGTTCAGGGGGGTTGTTCTACAACGATAAAATTGCGATATATTCCCGGTGTATCACAAGATCTTATGGCGATAAACGAACTATATCGCTGTGCAGCATCGTCCCAGCTGTAGATTTCGCATTTTTTCCAAGTAGACCTCAGGCAGACCATTTTTTTCTTAAAGTACGAAGCATAACCTTCAATTTTTTATAAAAAATTTATGAAAGTAACACGTAACGTAAGAAACTCAATTTTGTCGCAGCCCTTTGAAAATGTCTGCCACAGGGTAGATTTACAGGTTGAGTCAGCATACCGGATTTTTCAGTAGTACTAATTATGTTCTTTAGGAAAAAAATTAAATTTTTGAAGTAACAGATGACGTAGAAAATTCAGTTCAAATCGGTACTGGAAGTCACCGTTTATTTCAGGAAATTCGCGGAATGGCTCAGGCAAACTGAGTCAATCGTCTTGTGCGAAAAGTAAACCTTCACTTTCAGTAAAAAGATTAAAAGTAACAGATGAAGTAAGTGAACAAGTGGTCGCCTCTTGATCCGACGCGTCAAGCGAGGGCCACCAATACACTGGAGCTGTGTCTGCAGCGGATTGGCGGACAGGACGTTCCGCTGTCGCGGGCATCTGTGTCGGTAGAGCGTCGCGTTGCCGCTGTATTGTGGGCGCGGCTTGATTAACCATCTCGTATTCGCGACTCGCAAGCTCAATGTTTCGAGATTCGATGTCTCGATAGGGGTGATCGGGGCGATATCAAAACTCAAGGAAAGGGTTTTCTGCCAACTTACCCCCTACTAAGCTACAACGGTCAAGGGAATTAGGAACAGAAACAGGAATATTAGATGCCTCAGTTGGCATTACGGCTGAATTCAATGATATCATTAATTACACTGATTGAATCATACCCGCTGCAACCATAGACACGATCGGACGCAGGTGCTGCGCAACAAGTTACTTATACCTATCGCTGGATGTAATACGTAGCAAGGACGTGGCCTGGAGCCAGAACCATTTTAAAAGAGAAGAAAGGAGAAAAAGAGAGTAATACGCTAGAAGATGCAGAATAGGTAATTGTATATTGCGTACCGAGGCTGGGAAGTAGGATATTACAGTCGCGTATAGGTTGGCGTCCGAGGCGATGCCGAGGATATTCTATTTTCCGACCGAGGTGCGTATACTATTCTTCATACGCGGTCCAAAGATCAGAACCCTAAAGAAATTATTATAAATGCATTATAAATGCACAAGTTAAAAAAATAACGAGTTCCAACGCGTCGTATCACTCTTTGAGTCTCACTAATAAGAAACGATTTAGATAAGCGTATTCGTGCTCTCAGTCTTATTTAGCCTCAGTAGATTTTCAATTTCTTTGAATTAATTTTCTGTTGATTAATTTCCTTGAACTTTGTTTGTTGCAAAAAGCAATCAATTTTAACTCAAGAAAATAAGGAGCATCGTTGACTGTAGTCAAGTCATATATGCATATCGGGTGATAGTGCAAAAGAGCATCATCAAATTCTATACCACTAAAACTGTCACTACTGCATCTTTATAAGTACTAGTATCAGTAAAAATTTATTACCAGGTTTAAAGATGTGGTGAATTTAATGAAATCAAATCATATTTTTTTATTGTATCTAAATATTTTGTTTTCTTTCATTTACAATTTAAATGTGATAATTGGATATTCATCCTAATTAATTAATTAAAATTATATTTTTACCTTACGTATTATATGTAAAAAATAAGTAGAAGTAATGAAGGGGCAGCTACGAAATATTCAGCTCAAAAGTTATAAAATTTCTAGTGCTCTTCCTACTCCCTGTTTTATTAAATAATAAGTCTATGAGGGTCATGTAATATATTGTCAATTCACACATTTATATAAAATATCATCAAGTATAAAAGTTCATTGCCATTTTCCATTCTGGTATTGTAACAATTCATGCTGTCTTTTTTACTCTTAGACTTACAGTGTTAAAGTGTTTCTATATAAAAATGTATATGTTATTCTTAAATGACTGGCTACGAAATAGAACATTCATGTAGCAATAAATTCCAAACTATTTTATATTAATTACATGGACTTTCTTCTTACTGTACGCAATATAAGCATAATTGAGTAGCTTTGATTTCCTTATCCCTTGCAAAATATAAATATTGAAATAAAAGCCCAGAATGAATGGCTACAATAGAAGACCCAAATATACCACTGTTCTTATATACTTGAAGATATTCTATAAAAATATGTGAATTGGTATAAATTAGATATGATTTTTATTTTCGTTTATTGAAATAACTTAAATTTTGTATTTTTGAACAATAAGCCAAAAGGCAACCGAGCTGACTGTAAGAATATAGAAAGTACTGTTAAATACAGTCTTGTCGTTTATGGATACATAGTGGGTGTCATCGTGAAAGAGCACTAGTATTTTGTATGACTTTAAAACTGAATGTCGCAATATATTTCGTTCATATTCTTCTACTAATTTTTAATAAATAACATCTTAACCAGTACTAGAAAAATTTAGTTAATTTGCATGCCTTGCGTAATTAGGATGATATAAATTTAATATATTTGAAATGGAAATGAATTATAAAAAAAATAATCAAATATTCAAATATCAATTTTACTGGCATAGACGCTAAAGAAGAAGTAGTAGAGGCAGTTTTAGTAGTAATGCAATTAGATAGGCAAGTCTCGCTAGAAAGGCTGTGCAATACATAATGATATATTATATTTCATCGCCTCGTTCTCGAGATTACAGAATGTAGTGTTCCTTTTCGTGCCGCTAGATGTCACAACTTTAGAGTTAAGGTAAAAAAGGGGGAGGGGCGCGCTGCGCCCTGCTCATGTACGCGCGCGCTCGCCGGTTCATAATTTTAGAGTATTAGATTAAAATTGCGAGATTACACGAGGGTTTGGGAAAATAGAAAAAAGGTGCAACAATTTTTCTAGGGAGGGAGTGTAATCTCTTCGAACGAGGCTCTTCATATAATTACGATCGAACTTCACGTACAGGTAAGTTCGTTTGATCGTATAATTATATTTCATCGCCTCGTTCTCGAGATTACAGAATGTAGATGTTCAGAGAAAATAGCAATTTTAAATGTCAAAAAATATATCATAAAAAACTTTTATTAATCCAAAAAATACAAACTTTGAGTTTATTTCTCCAGAACAGCCCTTGCGAACGCTTCATTACTTGACAATATCGGTCTATTGTAAAAATGAGCAAACGTCTGAGAATTATCAGACCAACCTGCTGTACGTCTAATAGTACTTAAATCAATGCCTTTAAGTAAGGCAGCCGAAGTAGACGCATGTCTAGTAGAATGCGATTTAAATTGAGAAACATCAATACCGCTTTTTTCTAAAACAATCTTAATCCATCGACTTATCGATTGAGAACCTACAGCCTTGAAAGGCTTTCTAACTGCTATAAAAAGCTTATTTTCATCTTTTCTTATCTTACTAGTAACTTCTATATACCTCTTTAAACTAGTAGTAACACAAATATCTTTATCTTCGTCAAAATTAGGTAAAACTAATAAAGGTTGAAATCTGCCTGGACCCGATGTTTTAATTAAATCAGGAATCATAATTTCCGCTCCCTTGCTAGTAAAAATAATATTTTCAATCTTAATATTACCCAAAGTTTGAGCTCTATGAGCTGTCGCTAATGCTAATAACATAACTGTCTTTTCTGTTAAGTCTGATAAAGCTAACTCTTGTAAGGGAACTAAAGATCTTAAATAACTTAATACTATTGACACATCCCATGTCTGTGTATATTTAGGTCTAGATGGTCTTAACTTAAACACTCCTCTAAAAAATCTAGAGATTAACAAATCATCTCCTATCTTATTTTTAGATATTAACGATATCGCAGAACGCATAGTATTTAATGAACTGTAAGAAGCTCCATCCTTAAAACATTTTGTTAAAAACCTAATAATCACATTTCTGTCGGGCTTATAAAAATTATAACCTTCAGTCTCACAGAATAACCACCATTGGCGCAGACTTGACTCGTACTGTTTTAATGTTGATTGAGAAATAGATGCTACAAGAATCTCCATCGAATCTTGTGGAATATCTTCCTTTAAAAATGCCTCGCCGATACTCTTCCTGCCATCAAATACAAGTGGTCTGCCCTTGGATGAAACTTTTTCCTACACGCAGACAATAATAAATTAGGCTTTGGTTCAAAAATAAGAGGCTCCTCAATAAGCATATCGATAAAGAGTGGGAACCAAGCTTGCCCTGGCCAATAAGGTACTACAATAATTCCAGAAACCTTATCCTGATTAATCTTTACAAGAGTCTTAAGCACTAAATTAAAAGGAGGAAATGCATAGAATTTTAAATTTGTCCACTTCATTGTAAAAGCGTCAATTTGTAAAGCTGCAGGATCAGGTTTCCAAGAAACATAATTCGCACACTTTGCATTTAAATTACTTGCAAATAAATCAATATTTATATTACCAAACCTCTTTTCTATTAACTCAAAATATCTCTGATTTAGCTCCCATTCTATATCTTCATTTCTAACCCTAGACAACCTATCTGCCTCTACATTTTCAATTGAAGGAATATAAGACGCAACCAAAAAGATTTTTCTTTTCTCTGCCCATTGCCAAATCTCTTTAGCTAACATATTAAAATATGTAAAACGTACTCCACCCATCTTATTTATATAAGAAATCGCAGTTGTATTGTCTACTCTAAGGAGAATTTTACAATTATACAAATTCTCTGCCAAAGATTCTAAAGCAAATTTTACCGCTAAGAGCTCTTTATAATTAATATGAAAAAGAATTTCATCTTTATTCCAAAAACCATAAATCTTCTTGATACCATCAGTAGCTCCCCAACCTGTATTAGAAGCATCTGTATAAATTTCTTTTGAAAAATCCTCTTTATTAATCAAATTTTTTGCATCTGCTAAATTCTCAATCCACCACTTTAAATCTACACGAACAGACTCTTTAATTAACAATTTCCCATTAAAGTTAAAATTATTTTCTCTCAGCGCTAAAATTTTCTCTCTTTCCAAAACCCTCGTATATAACATTCCATACTCAACTGCTGGACAAGCCGCTATCAATCTACCTATTAACCTAGCCATCTCTTCAATCGTACAATACCTCCTATGCATAAAATCTCTAATCGCCTTCATTAAAGATATTTTCTTTTCGTTAGGAAGCACAATAGCAAACATTTTTGTATCAATAATCAAACCTAAATATTTACATCTAGTAGATGGAATAAGATTGCTCTTTTTAAAGTTTATAATGAACCCTAAAAAGTTAAACAATTCGATAGTTAGCTTTAAGTTACTTTTACAATCCTCAAAATCCTTACCAATACATAAAATATCATCCAAATAAATAACAGATGATAAGCCCCTTAATCTTAGATAATTCATTACTGGCTTTAATAATTTTGTAAACACGTATGGACTCACATTTAAGCCAAAAGGTAAACAAGAAAACTGAAACAATTTTCCCTCAAATTCAAATCTTAAAAACCTTTTACTACATTTATGTATTGGTATCAGATAATACGCATCTTCTAAATCAATTGAACACATGAAAAACCCTGGAAAAACCAATCTCTTAGCCGTTCTAATGTCTTCAATCTTAAAATGATCTGTTTCTATAAACTCGTTTAACTTCTTTAAATTTAAAATAAACCTATGAGAACCATCTGGTTTTGGTACAAGAAAATAGCTTGATAGAAATTGATCTTTGCTGGGTTTGCACTGTTCAATTGCCCCTTTAAGTAATAAGTTATCTATTGCTAGCTGGAAAAACTTAACTTCTCCCAAATTAATGCTTACCCTCGGCAAAAATCTTTGACTAACTTTCTTTGAAAACTTAATTTCATACCCATTCTCAATACACTTTAAAACAAATCTATCCTCCGTAATAAGTTCCCAACTCTTTATAAAAAATCTTAATCTACCTGCCCGTGTACCTACAATTACTTGAATCGAGTCTGCATTCTTGGATTGAAGTTCTGCGGTTGTCCCCTTGGGATGAACTGTGGAACTTGAGTTCTTGGTCTGAACGGACCCCTCGGTCTTGATTGGAACATTGGTTGGCCTTGTACAGTGCCCGCCTGGTTGGGAAGAGGCCTTCTTCCCTGCAGGCCATTGGAGTTTAAAGGAAACCTCTGAATTTGAGCTGATTGATTTTTGAAACCAGAATTCTTTCTTAAATTATTTGCTAATTTTTCCATGTTCTTAGCGTCCTTTATTTTCTCAGACAAATTATTGCCAAATAAAAATTCACCAGGCTCCGTATCTTCTAAAATGCCTTTTGTATCTTTATCAATGGCCGGTAGTATCAAAGCAATCCTGGATCTTGTCTGACTATGCATCGAATCAGAAATTAACTTACATGCATCATTCAGTCTTTCCAACAAGAAATTTTTATTCTGTTTATCAATACTAATCTTATCTTCGATAATGTTAGTCATGGCCCATCCAATAGACGATATAGCAGATCCTGCTAATTGTTGTCTCTTTGACATAAACATATCTCTTGCTCTAGAATGTTTTGCAAGTTTCAAGGAAATTTCTGGATTTAATTTATGAGTTTCTAGTCCACTCGGAACTTTATATTTCTCTAGTAAAGTTTCTCTTTCTTCTTTATCAATCCCGTTGTCAAACCAAAACTTAAGTCTCTTTTGAATTTCAGAGTGTAACTTTGTATCCAACGTCTTCACTTTTAAAGGGTCTTCGCCCAAAATCTCCATAACCTCTTCATCTATCTTAGCCTCTTCTACATGCTTAGTATTCTCATCACTCTTCATGTTCTCTTTGTCCACTATAATTAAATATTAAACACAACAAAATTAATAACCTTATACGTATACCATTAAACCCAAACTAATAATATCAACCAAAATAAAACCGATAGCAATAATCTTAAGACATGAGAAATTATAATCAAAGACATAAACACATTACTTAATATGTGTCCTGCGAGCACACAAATTCATAACTTCAATACGCGAGAGGCAAAACCATAACATAAATCACGCCAGCGCGCTCGGTTTTGACCTCCGCTGTGTGTCCTACGAGCACACGTATACACAATTGTCTGAATCTATATTTCTTCTTATGTAACATACAAACCAAGAAAAACTAATCGCGAACTGAATATTATACTCTTGTATAGATATAACATGTTCAACGATCATGTAATATACGAATATTCAGTAAAAACAAGTAACGCACAAAAAACTCTATATTTAACCATAAAAATTATTTACCTTCTATTACAGAATTTTCTAGATCGGATGTAATAGACACCGAGTCCTTTATCTCTTCAAACTGTTCAACGACAACGCTGCCTTGATCTTCCTCTCTAAGCTCCTGTGACTGTTGTAATTCCTCAACAGTCCCGCAGTTCTCTCCATCGTTATGAATTTGCGCCTGCACTGTCATAACCTCTACCTCCTGGTTTTTTAGAGAACACATTTGATCCTGCAGCGCCTTAAACTTCTTCTGTAGTACTTCGATATCCACATCACACGATTTATTCTTCCTCTTTCCCATGGCGATGAAAAAACTAACCTTCAGAAAAACACGTCTGGACACTAGCGCACAACGAAAGAATATGAACCGGCGAGCGCGCGCGTACATGAGCAGGGCGCAGCGCGCCCCTCCCCCTTTTTTACCTTAACTCTAAAGTT
>UXGD01007669.1:0-10573 GCA_900474315.1 Torymus auratus | reverse complement strand
TTTTCATCAGAAGTTGACCAATTACCAGAAAATACGCCATATTCTGGTCAATTTATGGTTAATTTTCTACCAGGGGAATAAGAAATAATGTGTAATTTTTGTAAATACTAATGAATTTGTAAATCATTGAAAAATATGTAGAATAAAGAAATATATTTTATATTTGAACTATATAATATACATGTAGGAGAGATAAATACATTTGGAGGAAGCTAAGTGCCAATATATTGGCAGCAGTTTTTTATTCAGAGATGAATCCAATATACTATTTTTATTAGTAATTGAATATCTTCACATTCGCACAAATTTATAGTGGAGTTTTGATTATTGTTAACAATTTTAGCCTTGCTTTTTAGTTTCAAAAACGCCGAAAATCAATACATGAGTCACAAAAAATATGGTGTGACCTAGGGCTTAGTAGGCCATTTGACCTCGTGTGTTTGCAGTACTCGTCTTCGGTTCGCAAAACGCATTCGCCTTCGGCTCGTGCTAGCTCACCTACGACTCGCACTGTAAACTCCACACTTGGTCTAAAGTGGCCCACTTTACGCTCTAGGTACACAATATACTATTTCATTAGGATATAATAATTTCCTCCATTATTAACTAAAGAACAATTTTTTTTTTTATTTTGGAAGGAATATTCCATTAATCTTTTATATTGTTAAACATCCATTTTCTGGTCGAAAATCATCGAATTCACTGTAGGAGTGTATCGGATTCAATATTGCATTAATAATTATTTATTGAATTAATAATTATTTATTGAATTTAACGTCTCAATTTTATTATCCAATCTCGTAATTTCAGATAAAGGTAAAAATGAATTTTTACTTTCAATTTTATTTCTATTTTAATGATGATTTCAAAATGAGAATAAATATTAAATAAATATTAAAGAATGGAGATGAAAAATTAAGAATTATTAAGATCCTGGGACCCTTGGAACGGCGGTCGTCCGCGCTAACCACTTACCTAAAAACTGATATATTAGTTATCGTGAGGTGCAAGAGTCAACTAAAGATAATACGCCCATTCTCAATTAATTCATGCATATGACTTATTTGGTAGAGAAAACTCAATAATAGTTAAATAATTATATAACAGGCACCTAAAATAACTCGTTCGACGTTCCAATCATAATAATTAATGATAATTAATAATAATTAAAATTTATATAATCCTAATATATCCGTCTATTTCTACATTTGATAGTAATTTTTACTAGATTTATATTAAATTTTATTAAGACATTTTTCTCGGTAGTTATCTTCATAATTAATTTGAAGGAAAAAATTTTTGCAATTTACATTAAACATCTTATATTAATTAGAAACAGACTTTGTGTAAATATTTTATGTAAAAACCTATAATATTCAGGAATTGTACTAAAGTACACAAAACTACTACTTGTATCACCTACTGTGGCTAGTTGTAGTTTGGTAATTTCACATGTATGAGAATGGTAAACAATGTCATTTGTGAGAGTAGAATTTTTACCGCAAGGTAAAATTTACGTAATTGAAATCCGATATATTTGCTTATCATAAACAGATCCTTACATAGAATATAGTTGCCTTGATTTCAAGTTAAACTAGGACATGGAGGAGAATATAGAGTGCGAGGGCATTACCTTACCGCTCACATACATGTGAGTCTATCACCGGAACAGGTGGCAATGTAGATTCTGTGCTAAATGATTCTAATATTAAACGCGTTATGATTTATGTGATGATCATCAATAGTTATTATACTTTTACTAAAATGATTACGACAATATATTTAGATTTTAATGCTGTCAGGTATTTATTTTCTAAAACAAATTAATTCAATTTCTTTTTTAAATAGGGTTTTTCACACTCCGTCCTTGGTGGAAATCCAAAACATTTTATAACTAATAACTGACCATTTATATTAAAAACTTACTATAAAATGGAATTTTCTCTTATCCAGTTTCTAGCTTCCGGCGAAACGCTTTTTCTCTCATTATTTTACCATTTAATAGATTGAAAAATAGAATGAGTTTTTCGAAGAAAATCACAAGCTTGTTCTTGAGTATTTTAAAGATATTATTGTCGGCCAGTTTTGTTAGTTAGAAAATCTACATTCGCTGCATTCGGCTACACTGTAAATCTTTCAGTTATCGCTCTCGCAAAATAATTAAACAACTCGAAAGATAAATCATGCATTCGCCAGGTGTTAAAATAATCATTTACAAGTCCACCTCGGCTGAAAAAACTCGTGGCAACTGTACGCGGCAAAGCGTTTAATTAAACACGAATTACGAGCTCAATTAACGCGCACGCGCGTTCTCTTTCTAGCTAAATACACCCCTGCCGCGGGCAAGAGTTAATCGAATGCGGCGCATCACGACGAGATTAATCAGCGTATGCATATGAGGTTAGTATGCAGAAATGCTAGGTGCACTGATGGGCAAGCGGGTGGAGTTGGCGGGAGCACGAAAAATTACTGACACCGCTGCCGTGTAGATTCGTGCTCGAGATTGTTGAGGAATCTTATTGGGATGTCTTGTAACTTGAAAGGCAGGAAAGTTTCAACTGCCTGCCGCCGTGTCCGCGATGAGAAATGTTCATTTTTTTCAAGTGTTTCGCGCTTACTCGAGAATATTCAGACTCTAATTTATCCAATCGCTCTTTTAGTAAATATTTTGAAACCTTATTCAATAGACATATAATCAAAAATGTATGTACAGCGATAAAACTCATATGGGTTTATAGTGTGTCTACAAGTATGAAGTATAGGATCTTTATCTGTAAGTGATAATATTGGGTTATAATCGAAGACTTTGAAATTCGATAAATGTATATAGATAAATCAGAGAAAGTTTTGGAGAATGAGTTTTTCAAATTTAAAATAGGGTCATGTTAGCGACATGTTGACACTGGGCAAGGCTTTAAAAGATTCTATTAAAAAAATTTATGGGTTGCACACTTAAATTGACACGGAAAAACGACTAAGTATTTGCTTCAGTTGCATTCTAAATCAGAAATCGTGTTCGTTGACAACTTCCGAATAATAACATCTTCAAATTCTGAACAATCTGATGCGTTTTAGATGTTTTATCAAATGTTTAATTCTTATTAAAAAGTATTCTTAGTATATGCTGGGTTCGTGAAATGTTTTATTTTCGACTTTATTGACCCGAATCACTAAAAAGTCTTGTCTTTTAATTCTTCCTAGAAATAACTACCTCCCATAACTTCCGAATGAACTTCCACATGACAAGCCTATGTAAACCCTTACTTGACCCCATAAAAAAGACAGCACGGCTCGGAAAATATACAAACCGCAGACAGGCAGGCAGGCATCAGTGTCTCCTTAAAAGGTTAAGCTCGGGCTTGGGCAAAAAGACTCTCTCTCTCTCGTCCGCTCGGAGGAAGTCGAAAAGGCTATTCCCGTGCTCTTTGTCCAGCCGCGGCAAAGTGCAACAGCCCCAGGGCCAAAATAGAAGCGCGCGTATACATCAAACAAAATCGCGAAACGCGAGGCGTCGTAGTCGTCAGGAAAGGCTTTCTTCTCTGCTTTGAAGTGGTGGGAGACGTATCGGAGATTACGTTACGGAGATGAGTGAGGAGAAGCTCCGGATCGACTTTGTTCGAGGCGTTGCCGCGGCTTTCTTATATGCAAAGCTTTCATTGTTGCGCGGGTAGTATACAACTTTCCAAACCCGTACAATCGTTATTTTATAACTTTCAATCAGTGGGATAACAATTTTTTCGAAGACTTATTTCATTGAATAAAATGCTGTGTTTAAAAAATTCATTAAGCGCAGAAAAAGAGCCGTGTGTCGGTTGATCCATCTTTGGAGTCCGTGTTTCGTACTGAAAACTTTGATACTTTGGCACAATCTAACCACTTCACAGTTGAATTTACTGTAAGTAGTTGAGGCGATTACACGAAAACGTTTAGAAACACGCATACTGACAGTCGCCGGTTACTGACTCCGTTTTATGCGTTTTCTGTTAGTTCGGAAAATTGCGATAGTAAAATATTTATATACTTACAATACTTTCACTTTGTTTGTTTGGAATTTCGTTAAACGCTATTTCATCAGACAGAAACTATATGCTTTTGCAGAGAAAATAAAATGCCGACTAATTTAAAGTCATCTTGCAATCCTAAAATCTGAATTAGCATTTCCGAATACTTAATAACCGCGCCAGCAATCCATAGAAGAGAAAAATAGTTGAATGAGCCAAGAACAGTGAAAATCGGTCGTATAAATTATAAATAACCCCCCAAAACTATCCATGCGCTGATTTCCTCCTCCGATTCGTCTTACCTCGGGGCGCGCGCATTAAAATCAAAAGGGCCTTTTAGCGCCGTCGATGATGATTGAAAGCCTCCGAAAGATTAGCCGGGTTTACGACTCCCCCATAAACTCTATTAGCAGACGCAAGCCGCACAGAGCTACACACACACATATATACCTACAAACGAAATCGAGGCCGTATCAAAAGCGCAAGCTTTAATTTTTCCGCTCTCTCCCTCTCTCACCCTCTCTCTATTCTGCCTCCGCGAGTTGTCTCTTTCTCCTATCCTCGGGAAATCGAGCGGGCGGTCCACGCCAAGTGGCGGGCCGATGCCAAGTGTGTTTCCACGAGGCGGACCTAGCTCTTGTGCATTCGCGCGCCGTCCGCCGGTGTGTCACCCCCTCTTGATTTTCCTTCGCCTCTTTCCTTTTTTTTGGAAGCTCGTGCTTGTCTGTATTCAGCAGGAGCTGGAGGAGGAGAGAGAGTGTGGGCTTTCATATTCCCGGTGTTTTTTTGGCGGTGCAGTCGTGTCGCGTCAACGTTGCCGGAAGTGTCGACTCTTTCGGGCTTTCGTCATTTTTCGCCTCGAGATGACTTGAGAGTTTGTGGCAGTGATGCTGAGGTTTAGCTTTAGTTCGAGGGGAGAGTGTCGTAAAATTAGTTTTTAAGCGAATCGGTTCGAAGCTTGCATGGTATCGACAGTGAACATTGTGCTACCGTGATTATTTTTTATTATTTTAATAATAGGAAACTGTAGTTTTCCACGGTTTTATTGTTTTACTTTTGAAAGATCAAGTGACCGATTCAACTAGTGGTTGTCTATTTTGGTATGTTAAAGATTAACTTTGATTATCTGGCATTATCGGTAACAATGATATTTTGAAATCCGAAGCCGTACAATAACGTATACATAGATAAGGTCTTTGACATGCGAAGTAAACTCTACGGAGATCGATTCTGCCGATTTTTCCAGATGTGCCATCACAAAAAATGAAAAACTGTCATTGCCGCATTTCGAACTATCGTCATATTATTCCCTCTTGTGTTTTAAGCAGTTTCTCGGATGCTTTCAAAGCTTTCACGTGTCAGAGAGCAAGGCGGAAAAAATAAACTTGCGCCGGGATAACAAAGTAAATACGGCGAACGTAATTTCCTGTTAAGTCAGTCAACATTGTGGAGAATCCGTGCGCGCGTGTAAGTCCGTTGGCATTGCTGTTGCGAGTTTTACGAGTTTTAACGTCATCCAAATATTTATGTGAGATTTTTTGGCTTTTTTTGCGCTTTGAGTTAAGTGGATAAAGAGTTTCGCGTATTGAAAAAGAAGTGGATATAAGATTTTCGTTAATTTATGGCAAAACCAATTTTTTTTAAATTAAAATAACAATGTTACGTGTACTCTCATATTGTAGAAAGTTGTTATTAATGAAATGTAAAAATCGCAATCATCTTAAGTTATGCTATATTTCTCCTCTTTATTTAAAATTCTGATTCGCGGCTCTTAGCTAAATTCATGGTATCTAGACGAGCCAAAGCTGTTCTCTTAATTTCTGGTCGTACTGAGCTCAGCATTACCGCGAGCCACTGTGCTTTTATGAGTTCGATAAGCACCCGAGCAACAACTCTAAACGTTCAAGCAGAACAGGCGTTTTTCTTATAAAGATAATTATCTCTTGCATAAAATATTTTACACTTTTTGAATAAATAATAATAAATAACAGCTACTATATATTATATTTTAAAAATTACACATTTTTATCTTTAATAGTGAAATAAATTTTATGACTTTCCCATAGTTGGGGTCGAAAAGGAGTTGAAACTTTCATCAATAAAGTATCTTTATACCACATTAAGAAAATTAAAAATAAAATATAATTATTGAAAAATGTTGAAGGGAATTCGAAAGGGTGCTTAACTTGTTCCAAGTTCGATAACCAGAGAGGTTGCGCGCGAGCATGAGCAGTTTAGCGGTAAAAGCGAATTCTATCGAAAGAAAGTGAGCCGCGTCGAAGTTTCGAGCCAAGCGCGCGCGTGTGCATGCAGAGAGACCGGCCATTCCTACGCTCTCCGTCCCTAATCACTCGGACAGAGAGAGAGAGATAGAGAGTCGTAGGAGCGCTCGGTCTGAACTCTCCCTCGACGAAACTTCTTTGCAGAAGCAGCCAGTGAAAAGGGGGTGGGGAAAAAATGTCCCCGCGCAATGCTGCCTTCAGTAGCAGTGTGTCTTCCTCCCGAATCCGTCGAATTTGAAATTCAAACAAAAGCCGAAATCGCCGGACTAGCTGCGAGCTAGGAAAGTCCGGGCTAGTAGCAGCAGCAGCAGCGGTAACAATGCCCAGCGAATGAGGAAAAAGTTAGACGTTGCAGCAGCGCCAGAGGAGGAGAATGGCCGCCACCCCGACGAGTCTAGTAGCAGCGCTGGGCCAGCTGTCGACACGACGCTACGCCAGATGACGACTGTCCTCCCGAGCAAGACGACGACGACGACGCAGGCGACGACGCAAGCTTCGTCAAAGTAATAGACGCTAGGAAGGGAGGATGCGCAGAGGAACTCGAGCCCCGGACCCGGATGCGAATGATCATCGAGCGCGGCGACGCCGACGCCCCGAGGCCGCGGCTTCGAGTTTGAATTTCGCGCCCCTATACTTGCCACTGAGCCTCGACGCTGGCCGATCAACCACACACATACTTCACTGAGGATCTCGCACCGACCGATTCGCTCTTCTCTACGGTTCGCTCAAACATGGCCTTACCAATCTTCTCTAAGATTAATCAGCTTAAGATAAGGACGCAGTGCTAATTTAAGTGTTCAAGTTTCTACAGCTGTTTATACTGATATAACTCAATTAAGTACCTTGTAAGGTGAAGGCGCGCCGTTTGTACCGACGAAATAACGTGCCGATAGGATTAAAGTCGATTAAACTCCGCGGAAGGAAGAGAAAAAGTGTCGACATGGTTTCGCGGGCTGAGCAGCGGCACGCTTGAGCCACGAACTAATTTTAAGATCGACATCGCTGCGAGTTTTCTATTCCGAGAAAATGAGTACGAGCAGTTAAAGCTTTAATATAAGCATTATATCGTCATCGTCGGCAGCATCGCGGAGTGCGGAGGAGGCGAGCAGCGGAGGCTCCCGTCCGCGAAGATGTTGGACATATTCCGCGGCCTAAAGAGCCTCATAAAGATCTCGCACATCCACATCGACACCGCGGTATTCCGGCTCCACTACAGCCTGACGGTCATCCTGCTGATCGCGTTCTCCCTGATCGTGACGACGCGACAGTACGTCGGCAATCCGATCGACTGCATACACAGTAAGGATCTGCCCGAGGACGTGCTCAACACTTACTGCTGGATCCATAGCACCTACACCATCACCGCGGCGTACAAGAAGAAGGAGGGTTACGAGGTGCCCTTCCCCGGCGTCGATAACTCCAGGTCGTATCCCGATAGCGAGCGGAAGGAGTACAGGTACTACCAGTGGGTCTGCTTCATGCTCTTTCTTCAGGTAATTTACTTTTATCTATTTTTACGATATTTTCGTTGTTTTTTGTCTTAAATGTCAAATCCGTGTCAAAGTTGATGAATTAATATAGTTCGTCTTTACTGCCACCAACTGACGTTTATTTCCGTGGAATCGCATTAAAACCAGATGATATGCTTTACGAGTAATATACACGCGTAGTACTCGTAATCATAAAATACACACGCACGTAGACGAGTGATCTATTTTGAACAGCTCTGAAGCGTTTAAGACTTTATTTCAAGGGGTAGTAATATCTCTGTGGAATGAAATAATGCTTTCTTCATTCAACGAGTAGAAATAATAATTGTCAAGAAGTAACAAAATATTAACGTGAAAAGAATGCTAATATATATATTATAGTGAATTTCAATGATTCTTTTATCACATTTTACGCTCCGAAAAGCTTTACAAATAGCTCCCAACATTCCTCGGATAGCGCCATATTCAATGCGCCTCATTGGAACAAAGACAGGAATATTTGAGAACAAAACCGTTTCCCCCGGCCGTTCGCGCATTCTTTATATTTTTACGCGCGTACCTGTACATACCCCTGTCCAGTCGATTTTACGAGACCCGCCGGTGATTTGCGATGCGCCCCCCTCGCGCGCGTTTACATGCCACGCGTGTGTCCCTCGGTCCCTCTCTCTTTCTCATCGAATTTTTAATCAGAGACTTTACTCCAAGGGACGTACCGGAGACCCGCCGGAATGAATGATGGAGGAATGTATAGGAGGTCGAGATGACCGTTTGAACTTTGACTAGGCTGTGTCTTCAAGGTGACTTATATTTTCACGTGGGCGCAGCTGTATGGAGAAAAAAACGTCAATTCTGACGAGTTACTAGCTTTTGCTTTTAGTTTTAATGGCCGCGCCCATTTCCTGGTTATTGAGATAAAAGCTGCAGCGTGAATAACAAACTCGAGTAATTGGCTTTTTTCACTATGGTTAAAAATAAATATATATTGCTTTTGAAAAATAACACAGGATCAGTATAATAAAAAAAAAACTTTCGGTATAGCTAACTGTGTAAACGTTCGTGATCCTCCTTTATACGTTGCGCGCATTGTCAATGAAAGCAATGGCACGATGCATCGGAGGGAGCGAAGAAGCCGAGAGAGTATAGATACTCTGAAGGCATCGACAGCAGTCCGTCTATCCCTCTTACATAGCGCGGGCGCAAAAAGCCTTCGGTTCTTCTTCCCTCGCACATATAACCGCACACTTCGTGTTTCATTCATGCACGCGGTTGCTTATCTCTCGCGAGATCAACGATTACCCCATCGGCAATGACAAAGCCCGTGACAAATGATCTTTTGTTCGCTCGCCGGAAGTTATGCGCGCGAGCGCAGCTTCTTCTGCGCACAGGCAGAGGGACGTGTGTACCGTTAAGCGACAGTCGTCCTCGACGTCGTCGTCGGCATCGACTCTGTCGCGACGGGTAAAGGTATGCGATCGAATCGCCGCGTAAACGTTTAAGCTGGCTTTTTTGCTGTATATGCCAGGAGGAGAGAGAAGAGAGGATCTGCGAGCGGACGGGTGAATGCGCGTGCCGTTTCCGCGAATGGGAAGCGCGAGTGGAAAACACGCTGTCGGACCAGTGTTTTTCTTATCTGATGCGATGCTCCCTGAAAAATGGACGGGGGCCTGGCTCCCCTCGGAACTTTTCAGACGAATAAAGCCATTATTTCACTGCTCACTGTGATTTTCTAGGCCGATTTTTACTCGCTGTTTTAGATTATTTGTTGATTCAGTGAGTATTCTGTTGGCTATTTTTCCATTTTCGACTAAAATTATTTGTTAAGTGACATTAACGAATAATCATTGATTTATGGCTCAACTTTCTTTTACATCAGAAGTGAAAATAAAATACACTAATAGGTTTTGTCGTTTTTTAAATTTATACACATATTATTATTCTTCATGGGCACACATAGCAAAAGAGTGTAAAAGAACTCTCGCGGTATATATAACTCATAAAATATCATAATCTACTTCTTGTTCGGTGTTACCAGCTGACGCGCTGTACTTACTCTAGATATATACTTTACGGACTGCTCTTGATGGTATTACATACTATACATAAAGCTCCGACACGCGCTTAATAAGATTCTTGTACCTAATAAACAAGCAAAAAAAAAACTGTGACACAATACACGCACATTCCGTGTAAGCGTTGATAGTACGAGAGTCAATAAGAAGATTCGCTATCAATCAACGTCTATTGGGTAAATGGACAGGGATATGGGAGATTGCGAAACGGATAAATACGATGCTGTAAGCCGATAGCGAGGGGATTTATCTCTGGATAAATAACATTTTCAGGTGGTAATTGATTTTTCGTAATTGTCGAGCTTGCGTGAGTATGTAATCTTCGTTTTGTGTATTGATGAAGAAACTCGGCTTGAGCATCTGATATTCAATTTTGATTAATGAATGTAAGTGATAGGAAAATAGCTCCGTTTAAAAGCTAAATAAATAACTATTGCAAATAAATTAGGTTTTTCAAAATTAAATTAATGATAATTAGTTTGCACTAGTGGAACAGATCATTTTACGATACTAAAGAGACAACAATGTGCACGCGAATTAAAGCCTGTGGCAAATACGTTAACATATTAATTGCAAGTCTAAAGATGTTAATTTTATTTAAAGTTCAGGCACGTTTACAATTTAAAAGATCGGAGATATCCCGCGGGCGAAAAAAGGTGCAAACACGTTAGAAGCTCATCGACCCCGCCCCGTTCTCAGCTTCGCACCATAGGGCCCAGAGCTCGCGGACT
>UXGD01007668.1:0-10573 GCA_900474315.1 Torymus auratus | reverse complement strand
TTATTTTTTTTATTATTACTGTAATTTTCTGGACCTGGATCTGACTAAAACTGTAGGCACTTGGCATTCCCGTACGCTGCGCTGTTGCCGTACCGGTACCACGAGCACAGGCCCTGTTGTCGCCCGTCGTCTGTGCTTTCAAATATTAGTACTTAAACATGAGCAAGAGATTAAGTAATTTAATTTTAGACTGAAGAAGACACCTATGTAGCTTCAAGACTAATCTTGATATTGTATTGTCTTGTCTCAATATTCAAGACAATAATCGATACAATATCAATATTGTGGTGTCAAGAATCTTGTCTTGTCTTGAAAATAACTTAAAATTTTCTAATCTTAATAATTTATCGAAATTATCATAAATTCATAACTGAATAAACTTCGGTAGTTGTTGATCAGCATCTACTAACGAGATGTTCGAGTGATAAAGGTTGGCGAAGTAGTAAGCGAAGCGCTTCCATATCCACTCGAGCCGGCATACTTAGGTACGCGAGGCAACAGGGAAGGGGTCCGCCGCATAGCGGCAACGCGCGAACTAGACTCTGGCCAGTGGCGCATATTATGGAGGGAAAAATCAAATTTCAAATTTGGCATTTATTTATACTTGTGCCGAACTTTTATTATTTTGTTATTAAACCTAATGTATTTGCATATTAAATTACCTTCAGTTTCATTATTCTTTAAATTCAGTAAATTATCAGAATCTGTTATTGAAATTTTAATTGAACATTAATTCGAGACCGAAAATGTCATTCGTTTTTTTTGGTTATAAATTATTCATGTTAATAAAGTGAATTTTTGAGATTCCATTTATATATTATTGCGACAATTTTTTTGTATTAATCTGCACCTCTGCCCTTTATAAAATAATAAAGTAAGACTGAAAGTTTCAAAATCATTCGTTAAGAAAATACCAATTTCATAATACAATTTTACGTACGAGAAGGCTAATAAAATACACTTACCAAATTAAAAAGTTATATATATTATTGTCGATCACTCAAAGTGAAATATTAAATTAGAACGCGATAGGAGAAGAAAATCAACATATAACCCTCGTTATAGAATATAGCCCTTTTCCACAGCTAATAAATTACACTTAATTCAAATTTCAACTATGAAAAATACCACCGATAAATCGCAAGTCCCCAATATGCAGAGTAGCTTTCAACAAATTGCTAGTGTCCGACCCTAGCACACTCTCAACCCCACCGCCAGCCAGGGCAAAAAAAAATTGGTATCAAAACAAAATCTATCTCCACATCCCTTGCCCTGCCGTACAGCGCTGTCTCTTTCATGCACCCAGCAGTATGTACAGCACTCGAACGCGCGTTTGCGGCATTGTCGCACTTGGCGCCGGGGCGATTGGAGCCGACCATTGAGAGAGAGGAGAGATCCACGTCGCTTAATCCCCGCCGATGCTCTCCAATTTGATACGTTTCTATGTGTACACACAGAGGCGTGCGCGCGCGCGCCTGTATATAGATTTTTTTCGTTTCACAAGCGGTTCTTTATCTCCGTCATCGAGGCGCAGACTCGTACGCCCCTCGAGCCTGATTATGTAGACGTGCGCGGTGGTTTTTCGACTATCCCTCGAGTGTACTTTTGTACCGGACGAGAGAAAGAGAGCGAGGGGGATGATACATGTGCATGTGAGTACATGTGTGCGTAATCGATTTTTATTTTAGGTTTTTGTTGAAGGTATGAGGATGCGTGCGGCACTTGATATGAGAAAGTGATTTTAAAAAATTCTATACAAGATTTATGGTTTTATGTATTGAAAAAATAAAAACGTTTGAATAATGACCGTTATGTTGAAATATTGTACGTTATGGTTCATAAACTTGACAAATGTGTATATTTTGTATTTCAGTATATTTTTATATTTTTCTGACCAATACGAAAAAAGCTTTCTCAAAATATTTTTCTATACGTATATAATACAATTTTCAATATTGATTATTTTTTACTCACTAGCCAGATTCACGCGCGCTTTATTTTTCTGTTTAGGATGCTTTCAAATCAAAATTTAAAAATATAACCTTTTTGTGATAAAAGATTTCATCCATCACTTTTTTAAGAGAAGAAGAATTTCCTCGAATAATATTGAAAGGAAATTGTTTTTACCATCCATGTTTCAGCAACAATTTGAATGCTCCACAACAACTACAATAGCAACAGCAACAACAAAATCATCATCAGCCAACCCAGATATTTTCGCAGCATTTTCTCCATCTCCCAATAAATCCTTTCCTTCCATTCACCCGCGACGACAAAAATCACCCGCTATTTCCCACGTCATTAACATTAATCCGCATACCCGCTACCCACTCACACATACACACACGTAAGCATCGTAGAGAATAAAACAATGCGTGACCGTCCGGCTCTTTCCCTCAGCGCGCCTAAAATCTCCGCGGCATCCTCGGCACGCGGTGTGGGAGCCTTTATCCTCGCAAGCGCGCTCCATTACGGGCACGCGCACGCTAAATAATAAGACAACGAGGAAAAGGCCCTCGATGCTGCGCATTCCGTGAAACCTCACCTCTCTCTCTCGACTACCTAGTTCCGCTTCGGCGTTCCGCGTTCCACGATGAAACGAAAGAGTGCGATGAGAGAGAAAGAGAGAAAGAGGCTCCTGCTGCTGCACACGTGCGAGGTTGCAAGGATGCGCTCGTTATATTGTATCGCACCGATGCTAAGTGCTATACGAGTAAGTGGTGGTGGGATAAAAATGCCGGAAGATTTGCATTTTTCAGGGCAGTGGTCTATAAGGCTGCATAGATGAAGTTAAAGCCAAAAAGTTTATATTTAATTATGATTTTCATTTTTTTCATGATACAAGTGTCGAAGATGCACTCATCAGTGGTCTATATCTCAACAAAAATTGAGAGTTGTTATAAAATTTGTAAGTATAGCCTTTGCGTAAAAAACACAAAGTACATATATCCTTAGCACCTACATCCATTCTCCCGTACAAATTTAATTTGCAACGTACGCAAATGACTCGCGCGCGTGCGGTGCCGAATCCACTTGTTCCAATTTCAATCGCTCTATACGGGTTAACGAACGTTTTTACCACCAATGACCCAGCGGCCGCAAAACACCCCCGCCGTCGTCGCCGCGGAGAGTTCCACAGCCCATTCGCCGACCCAAGACCCCATTTCCATGAAGGACACTACTCGCTCCTCGGCATACATCCCTTCTCTCTATCCCCTGACCCTTTCGACACACACATATGCAGCCGCGCTAACTTCGCCCCAAATTGACAATTAAACTTTCGTGCTTTACTGCGCTCTCGCTAGCTCGTGTGTGTAGAAAATTATTCGACTGGTCGCGGCAAAACTTTCGCACTGTTAAATAATTCATCGAATTAAATCATTATAATATGATTGCGCGCTAGTCCATATACATCGCGTGCGTATATATGGTATACGTGTATATTAAGTGCTAGTCCTCATCGACGAGTCCGTGCAGTTAATGATCTGCGCTTTGCAAGAGAGAGTGAGGGTCACAGGGAAAACCGCGTTACGATTATACGCCGCGAGCGCGATCGCGTCCAAGTCCGCGAACGGCGTGGTTCGCCCCAAATTGTATGATGGCGAAGCCGCGCCGTTTCGATGGAAAAACGCGCGAGGGGTGCCTGATAATGGCCGAAGTGGGGGCGATTCCCGCGATGTCGTTTGGGTTTAGCGAGCTTTGGTGATTATGATTTTCGGCTGTGTATATAATGAGACATTTTTGTGAAATGACAAGGAAAGTGTACAGCCTTCGAGAGATTTTAACGGGGATAATCTCAAATATGCTCTTAGTTGAAAAATTATGTTTCTTCTACTGACTGTCACTTTGCAAGTATTTATAATACGAGAATGAGCAAACAAGATTATAAAAGTAGACAGAAAAAGCTTGTTTCGTTGGAAAATATTAATTTTTCAGGAAATTACAAACAATCAAAGATATAGCGTAAGAAAATGGTTGAAAATTTGGATTCTTTGAAACGATTTGACGGGTCGTATTTTTAACCATTTTCTTATGCTACCTTTGATTGCTTTATAATTTTCTGAAAAATTAATATTTTTTCTAACGAAACAACGCATCATCCGTTGCTTTCTCTGTCTACTTTTATTAATCTTGTTTACTATTTTCGTATCATAAATACTAGCAAATAGTGACAGTCAATAGAGAAGACATAATTTTTCAACGAAATAGAGCATATTTGAAATGAGATTGGCTATAATATCTCAAGGAAAAAATCCTAGTAGATGGAATTGTCAGCCCTCGTGGTAACCAAAAATCGACTTTTAATTAAAGTCAGTTATTAAAATCCGTTTCTCCGAGGGAGCGCGCACTCTCCTAGTGAGTTTGGACGATTTTATTTCAAATAATTCAAAACTAAATGCATATATTACGATGGACAACACTGAACAAATTTTAGAGTTCCAAGTGAACATTTGCAATTTTTAAAAAGAAAATACATTTATTCTTCTAATAATTCTTACAACTATTTTACATTCTTCATACGCTCCAACTTCTTTTACATTTTATATTAACATATGAAACCAAAAGAAATGAAATCGCATTACCTAAAATATATATTGAAAATCTGATTTACGACTAATGAACGTCACTGTATATTTTGCAACCCACTTCTTTCAAAAGCAAACTCTTTTATAAAATTCAACGCTCCTTTATAACGCCATTATAAATTAATTCGCGTCATTATAAGCGTAATTGAGAATAAACGAAAATAATTGAATAATCCACTTCTCAAAAAAACTTTCCGAGTCCTCGCTCTCTTTACCCGCACTCATACCCTCAAATCAATTAAAAGTAATTTCTCTCTCTCTCTCTTTTTCTGCCCATTGCAAAAGCATACAGTACGAACCACTCCGCGCGCTCGTAAAAAATTAATAAGCTCATCTCTACAACATAAAAGTCTCTCAGCTTCACATACACGCTACATGCAAACGCACACGTACGCAACAGCCGCCCATACTAATTTTGCCCGTCTAAAGCGATTCGCGGTCGGGCGGGTGGGTGCGAGCAAATGAAATTGTTCGCCCTCGCGAACCAACGTTACATCCTCGTCGCTCGCGGAAACGACAGCGTCGTGCAGGTTATATACCGTGTTTATCGAGCGCACGCATCTCGACGCGCGCGAACCTGGCCTGTGTGCGTGTATGTATACCCAGGGTGACATCGTCGCGCCTGCACCGTCGTCGTCGTCGTAGTCGTCGTCGTCAGGTGACGCCGGAATTACGCCATTATTGTGCAAATGAGCGCGAGTGGAGATGCGCGATACGCCGGGAGATTACGCGCCTGGCCAATAGGGATTAGAAATTCGCCTCACCCCCCGCGTGGTGTGCACGCAGGCACATCTATATATAGAGGCAGCTATCCTTCGTCGCCTATTATACCTTATACGTATACACGTGCGGGCGTTCGACGTGTTTGTACTTTGCGCTCGTCGATCTTGTCTTTTAGAGCCGATGGCTGCGTTGTGTAAAAGGCCGGGGATGGGCTTCGTTATAGGCTTCATGTGTAAGTGATATTTGCTGATGGAGGGTCGGTAATTTTCAAAAAGAAGAGTAATCTCTAAATGTAATAAGACGATGAACGATTGTTAATTCAGTAGGGATAAAATAATAGCCGACCGGATAATGAATTCCGCTATTTTAGTACTTGTCTTTTATACATATACATATACTGCTGTATCTGTAGATCTACTCAATCGATTTTAACCGGACAGGACTCAATTTTTATGTAATTTTTGTTTTTTTTATAAAGAATATCTGTATATTTTTTCGTTTTCTGTATAAAGAAGATGCTGATATCACAGTAGTTATATGAAGTCACAGCTGTGTATGTTTACACTGATGCTTCAAGATTTTTACTTATATCTTACAACAATAAAGAATTGAGTGACTGTTCATAAGTCTAGGGCTGCACGATATAGCAAGATTAATCTTGATATTGTATTGTCTAATTCAAGACAATAATCGATACAATATTTATATACAGTTTTCGATACAATATAAAGATTGTGTTGTCAAGAATCTTGTCTTGTCTTGAAAATAACTCAACATTTTCTCGCAATATGTTCGAGTGATAAAACCTGGCGGGGTTGTCCGTGACACGTTTCTATATCTCCTCGGGACGACTTACTTAGATACGTGAGGCGAGAGGGAGGGGGGTGCGCCACCTGGCGGCGGCTCGCGAACTAGGCTCTGACTGGCGGCACATATTTGGCGGAAAAAATCAAATTTCAACTTTGGCTTTTATTTATGTGTGTCGAAATTTTATGGTACTTAATGTATTTGTATATTAAATGATATTCAGTTACATTATTCTTAAAATGTAGTAAATTTGAAACTTGAAAATTTCTTAAATTTTAAAACATTTTTAACAGTGAATCATTTAAAATGGACTGAAAAAAAGGAGTTATGAAGACGTGCGATAGTGAACGAATCAATCTACTCTTAAAAAAATGGTAGCCTGAAGTAGTGGCTCATCATTTAAAGACTCGATGTGATGGGTTATTTTGAAAAAAGGACGAATATTTGAATTTTTTCAGATTACAAATGTGCTAGATTTGAATTTTGAAGCTGAAGTATTTATAGAATTTCTAAATAATTAAAATGGAATTAAAACATTTGATTTTTTGCTTGAAACATGTATCTAATTATTTTATCATTTAAACTAATTAAAACTAAATCATAGTAAAACGGGTTCATAACCTCAAAAACAAAATAGTACGCGAGAAGCGCGTTTGTATTATCTAGTTATTTAAAAAATTCTTAAAGCCGAAGTGCCGGAGACTGCGAATTCCACGCAAAAAGAAGCAGTTGTTGAGCCGACTTTTTTAATAATCCACTTTTTAGCATGGGCCTCGCGTCCGCAGGCTATTTAGGCTCAAGAATCTTTCAAATAATCAACTCGACTACAGTCGCACGTCCGCGTGACTTCCTCTTCTACATGGACCTCACATCCTCAGACTATTTGGGCTTAAGGAGGTTCGAGGGTTTTAATTGACGTTAACTTGAAGAATGTCTTACAATGATTTTTACACATATCATGATATAATTAACGATATACATTGAAGGTAGAGTTGTTAAGATGACGAAAAAAACTTTTTTAACGATATTTAATTATTATTCTAGCTAGTTACCGTCACCCAGAAAAAAAATTGAACAAAATATGACAATCATTTTGACTTCTTAGCCAATTTAGATTTCAAAATTGTTATTTTGTTCCTTGTTCCATTTCTGGGGTATAGTCTCTCATAAACAATTGATTATAGCTTCGCAGGTTTAGATAATTTTCTAATTTTTCCTATGGAACTACCCCTGAAATTGAACAAAGAACAAAATGACGGTTTTGAAATCTAGATTGGATAAAAAATCAAAATAATTGTCATATTTTGGTAAAATTTCTTCTAGGTGACGGTAACTAGTTATAATGTTGTTGCTTGTATCATGGCATGTGTAAATCATTGTAAAAAATTCTTTAAGTTTACGTCAATCAAAATCCCCGTGAATCAAACCTCCTGATGTCTTTTTTATATAGACTTGCTGTTGACGTTTGTGAGATCTTTCGTAATGATTGACTCGCTTACTGTCACACGTCTGCTTAACACCAATACGATCGAGAATCGACTGACAAGACCAATGCAAGAGAGAAATTTTCAAGATTTTCAAGAGCGAAACAATAATTACGCAGAAATATCGTATTGTCTTGCTCTCGTATATACAGCCCTAAATAAGTCAGGTTGTTACGGTGTCAACTTAGTATAACATAAGTTTCAGAATCAAATGTTTTATTTTTGTCAAAAAGCCCGTTATATTATTTATTTATCTTTATACTAATGGTTAAAATATTATTTTTGGTTTTTTTTAAAGTATATATAGATCTGTAGAGTAAGAATTTTGAATATATTAAGAATATAGTATAAATGGGAAAAATGTAATTTGGGCAAAATATCAATGAAAAGCTTCATCAGTGTTTTGTGTGTATTCTTAAAACAAAAATAGATAATGCTTTAAAACAAATTAGGACATATTCTACAAGGGTTTTTCTAGTGAAATATGTACAAAAAAACGATTTTTCGTCATTTTAAGGTGCCTGACCCCCCTAATACAATTCGGCAGTTCCTTATACATCTAGCGTATTAATATAGCTTCATAAAAAGTTAAATTCTTAATTTAATTACTCCAATTTAAAACAGAAATCTAGACTTTGTCCTCTTAAATTTGAACTTGTAACATTATTAAATTTTTTATACGCTCCAAATATGTCCCATTTAATTCAATCAACAGACTTGTGAATTTGCAACGAACTACGAATTTTCGTGATAAAATCGCAAATTGTAATAAAATAATTCAATTTCCAACTACAGAGAATAATCCATTTTGAGAAATTACATTTGAAAAGAATTAATAATAAACCGACAATTTCTGGACCTGCTAATCATTCTACTTCTTCTCTACATCTATAACCACTAGAGCGCTAGCGGACGCGCAGTAGCTGTTATTAATAACGCCTCTGTAATTGAAACGTATGCGCGTCGAAATGCCAAACGAGAAATGGAAAACGTTGTTATTTTTTCGGGAATTGACGGGTTGACAGTTGAAAAAGCGCAGTTTCACTGTCCGTGTTTGTTTTCGCAATTATTTGGAGCAGAGAGGCGCCGTGAAGCACTGCTACCCGTATATACATATATATATATATATATACAACGCGAAATGGTCGAACGATTATTCTTTTTGGAACTGTATCGAATTTTTTTGGCTGTTTTTTTTCGCGAAAAAATCGAAAAGAATTAATCTAGTTAAACTTTTTCTGTTTGCTTGTTTGATTCTCCGTTGCGACGGGGAAAATAATCAAATTACAAGCTTTTGATGAATCGTTATAAAAAAAATTGAGAAATGCAGGTTATCAGGTACGCGTAACCAATTAGTTGGAAATAACGGTTAGTCGTATTTAAGTTTCTATACGTCCAAAAAAAATTAGCCTAAAAATCTTAAAACTTTTATAACGTTCTCATAAATCATTTATAGTTTCATGATAACTCATCTGGTACTACTTAATTTCCAACATATATCGAAACTGATACCTCGCTAAACACCGCAATGTTTATTCTCCTAATAGTGTACAAATGTACAAATCAAACAACCCTTAACTTTTCACGCCCAAACTATACCGTCCTACTGTGACCCCTCGAAAGGCAATACAACTTTCAATAACTCATGCCCTTAAACTCTTCTGACTTCCCGTCCGAGTACCTTGTGTATGTATAAGCGTCCACATATAGGTATACCCTAAACACACGCTCGAAGGGACGAAATTTTCGCGGAGGCCTCGTAAAATGAGCAGCGCGGAAACGAAAGGCAAACACACACAGGGCCCTCGGCTCAATGGAGCTGGTGTAGTGCGATGCCGGTGCTGCGATATTGCCGGACCGGCATAATAGAACGCAGTTTCGCGCGCGCCGCATGCGAGACGCTAAATGGCCCGGAGCTGTCTTGTAAAACGTATGTATATATGTTGCACACACTCACGCGTGTACATATACCGTTGGTCGCCAGAACAAATACGGGAGAACGTTTACAGGCGTCAATGCGCTGTGGTCCCAGTTTTATATTGCACGCGAGCTCTGCAAGTGAGGTGGACATAGGGGAGAAAGAGCGCGAGAGGTGACGAAGAGAAAACCGCAATAAGGACGGAGAGGAAAACGTTGAGGGAATATATATGTGGGTGTATGTGGCTTGCGCGGTTTCTTTAGCACTGCGAGGCCCGTAGGCGTTGCTCAATGTTGTTTTTATTTCCGCTGGGATGCGCTGAAATTTTTTTTTAGAAGCGTACCGAGCTGAAGTGGACTTTTTTACTGTTTTTTGGGCGGTAAAAATTTTTAAGCCAAAGAAAAATATTTTAATGTACAATTACTAATTGTAAAGGTATACTTTTTTATTTAAAATATTTTTATTGTAATTTAATAGTTTTTGAAAGTACTTGTACTTGTTATTTGTATGAAATGTAGTAATAAAGATAATTGCTACTGCTGAAAGTAAAAAACCTATAAATTGAATAAAAACATTTTTAGGCAATGAAACTGGAAGAGAAGTAATTTTTTTTATATAATATAATAAGAGGGAAATAAGAATCCTCTAGTAATGTATTTGGACAGTATACATATGGGACAAGGTTTTTCTTGTTTTTTGAGCTTTACTAGATAAGAAAAAAAATATGTGCTAACTAAATTTAATGGTATCATTTTTTTGCGACAAATCGCAGAAATTTGCAACGCCAGCTTTGAGAGTATTTTAATGCCTTTTCGTCGTTCAACTTCAAACCCTTTTAACTTTTGAAGGATTCAACATTTTTTAATTAAAAAAAGGAATTAAAGCTCTTTCTTTGAAGTTTCAATTTCTTTTTTGAACTTTTAAGTTGACAGATTTTAGAAAAAACTGCTGACTTTTGAAGAGGACTTTTTTGACTATTTTCTCAAAAACTAGAATCTGTCGCAAAAAATGAGACCATAAAATTTAGCGTGCACTTTTTTTTTCTTATCTAGTAA
>UXGD01007667.1:0-10580 GCA_900474315.1 Torymus auratus | reverse complement strand
TATATATATATATATATATATATATATATATGTTTTACAGGATCATGGCTGACGAAAATGAGCCCCCTTACTCAGACAACGAGTTATTCGATGATATGGTCGACAAGGATCCAGCTATGTATGTATTTTTAATAATCATATTTTTACTTTTTATTATTTAGACTTTGTCTCAATTATTTGTTTATTTTTTAGAGAAATAGTAGGTTACGTAGAAAGTATTGAAGAACAGAGACAAGTCAAGAGCTACTTCCTCTTTAAATTTGTCCTGACCAATGGACATAGAAGAATAACATGTTTGATGTGGGGCGATCTACTAATCAACCAATATCAAAGTGAGATATTAATAGAGAGGGTAAGTAATTCTTTGTCATTTTTATAAAAACTTAAAATAACACTAATTTTTTAATAATTATTATACTTATTATTTACAGAAAATTCGCTTAGATGGAGCCAAAAGCAAGGCTTGCTTGGTGACTCATCAGCGAGTAAAACAACATTTTGTGCCATACGAGCTCATCATCCAGACAAACACTATTGTCACCTACTACGGCTTTCACCGGATTCCAGTACCGGAAGTGCCCACAGCTACGAGGGTGACGTTCCAAGATCTTGGACTAACCGAAGGATTGATTAGTGAGCTCAAATAATTAATTATTAAATTTTTCAGCTTTTTAGATTAAAATAATCAATCAGTTCGGAGAAATTGCATTTTGTATTTTTAGATTCAATTTTTCAATTTTCAGATAAAAAAGTTATTTCCTCCACACTAGATGATTAAATAGATCTGAAACTTTATGTATGTATCACATGGTGTGTGTAGAATTTGAAAGTGTAGAAAAGGCTTTTTGATCTCAAAAGTCGAAAAAACGCAGTTTAATTTTGAACTAAGACCACATGTACCTCCGTCAAAATTCAGGAGAATGTGCACACACCATGCAATACATACAGAGGGACTGTGAATAAAGTTTCAGATCTATTTAATCAGTCAGTGTGCAAAAAAGAACCTTTATACTTGAAAATTTCATTGAGAAAAAAAAAATGCAATATCTCCACACTGATTGATTTTCCAGAGTTAAAACTTGATATATAGCTCCTCTGTATGTATTACATGCTGTAACAGCTGTCTTGTTAATTATTAAAGAAGGAAAGGTACACTTTTCTATAAAATGGGTACGTCAAAACGACTTTTTAAAAGAAAAGAGCACTTTCGGCTCTCTAATAATTCATCAGAATGTGCACACACAATTGAAACTTTATTTACATCCCTATATATGTATTGCATGGTGTGTGTACATTTTTATGAATTACTTAACTAACTTAACTAAACTACTTACATTTCTCATAATTTTACACCAATATAATATTGGTAGTGTCAAACTTACTTGTAATTTTTTTTTTCGCAGCGATTGAGAGTTTTTTAAAAACCCAAGTACCCAGTACCTTCACGCAAGTACCCAGTCAATATGGAAATATGTCGTATGGATCTGGATCTATCACAGATGGAACTTTTAAAGTTCCTGTGCAAGTAACTAATTTTATTCCAGTTGCTATGCAGAAAGGTCAGGCTGTTAGGGTGACTGGTACCGTAAGCAGTGAAGGTATTTTTTATTTTTTTATTTTTCTCTTCAATAAAAAAAAGGTCATTTCAAAGTTTCATATAATTCTTTTTTGTAGGTACCCCTTTGCGCATTTAGTGCCAAACTATGGCTGACATTGTTCTTTTGGAAGATAAAGAGTCCATGGGACTTTGTGCTTTGCTACGAGCTTCAAAAACCCCGCGTCGGCGACGCGAAGAATAAATGTTTCTTTGCCTTACAACTCGAAGAGGGCTCCCGAAATTGTGCGTTTCAGAAAAGTAATCAAGGGCTTTTAAGGATTTTTAATTTTCTTACTCAAGTTTTTTTAATAACGATTTGTATGCAAATGTTTAACTTTTAATTTTTGTCACTTCCCAATTGACTTTTGTTCTTTTCGAACGTTGAAAACGTTTTATATTATTTATATGAAGAAAGGCTTTAAAACTAATTGCTATTATTAAATTAAAGAATATATATAGAAAATATTTGTAAGACTGTTGTTTCTGCTGTGATATAGGAAATAAACAAATAACTTATTTTATTTTATAGTGGTTAAAATAATTAATGTAATGATCGCAGACAGTATTGCAATATTTTTTAATTAAAATTAAGTAATGATTTAAGTATTTGCTACGTTAATAACTTATTGTGAAACGGTACAATCTACGTGAAATGTCCGCTTAGTATTTAATTGACTAAATGAAATTACTGATTGTAATTTATTGTTTAGAAATATGTATTTCTCTTTATATTTCACTGTATTTTTTACACCAAGTTTAGCAAATAAAAATTGACTAACTATTTCAAATATAATGATAAATTTATTCTTTTTAAATTATGTATGTATATTTAAAAATGGCTTCAATATATTATTTGTTAAATTACCTTTTTGTCACCATGTATCTTTACATTTTTTTTATATTTTATTCTTATAATAAATTATTTTTTTCGACAATATAATCTGATGACAGGATGTAAACTTCTAGCGCAACGTCAAAGACTATAACAGGTGTGTATATATACAAATCAGAAGCTAGCAACCCAAGTTTTTTCTTAATTCAAATTTTTGTATAAATTCTTCTTAACTATTTCAATTATATCAGGTCTTTTCTTTTTATAATGTATAATTTTGCTATGGATATCATCTATTTTTCAATACAAAAAATATTGCATCCAACTAACTTTATTGTATCGGTCAATACCTTTATATCATCTTTAGTAACTTGCTTTCTTATACTCAAATGTCAAGTAGTTTTTCAGATGCTATGTTTTTTGTAGATAACTCTTTAATAGCAATTTTGAATAATCCGCGCGTCGGCCATAACACTTTCCATTTATTATAGCCCACCACACGAACAAAAGGAACAGATAAAAAGAACAAGAATTATTACATTGGTTTCTATTTTTTCTATATCTATATATAAATGAGAAACTCAAAAAGAACAAGAGGTATATACAGATAATATACTAACCCATGCTATTCTTGTTTCTTTATAATTTGATCCTGATCGACAACCTGTTCTTTTTTTATGTGGAGGGCTTACAATTGTAGTCATGGCTTGAGTCATAGTGACTCAAGCCCAGAAGACATAGCCAATAAAATAAAAGAAGACGTGTGACGACTAGAGAGCTTCTTTCTTATAAGGTGTCATGGCCGTTCGGTTATTGTTGATATTGAACAGTTAAACAATTAACGGTGCGTACACGTCCTTGAGCTGATAACCCTGAGGACCTGGCCTGGTACCAGAATATATCAAGAAAAGAAAAAGGAGCAAAAATTCGAGTTTCCTCTGTAAAAAGGATCAAGTAAACAAGATTTTCAAACTTTCTTGCATTATATTCATATATTTAAGGTTAGTACTATAAAAATCATTTCTTAACAGTTCTAAGTATAAGTGTTATAGATGTTAGTATGAATATAAAGAGTACTACAGAGAAAAAATATAACTTTAAAAGTAACAAAATTAAAGATTGATAAGAATTGAAAATAGAAATGGATTATATAACAGATTTCAGTTTTGGGAATTTCAGTTTTGGAAAATCAGTCATTATAAAGAAGTTACATTTCAAGTATATGTTTTTATGTAAAAAGTTAAAAAAAATTGTTTTTTCTACACTGGTTTATTTTCCAGAGCTAAAACTTGATATACCTCCTTTCTGCATGTATAACTTAGTGTATCTACAGTATGATAAATTTTCAAAAAGGTGCTCTTCAAAAAGTCTTTTTAATATGCTCGTTTTATAGCCTTTAGCTCTTGATTAATTTAAAAGACAGCTATCACAGCATGCAATATACAGAAGGAGTACATATCAATTTAGCTCTGGTAAATCACTCAGTGTAGATATTGCATTTTTTAATTTTCAACTAAAAAAGTTTTTCCTCCACACTGGCTGATTGAATGGATCTGAAATTTGATGTACAATTCCTCTGTAAGCATTGCACAGTGTGCGGACATTTTCTGGTAAATTTTGAGTGAGGGACAGGTGGTTTTTAGTTAAAAATTCAGATGCGCTTTTTCGAATTTTGACATCAAAGATCCCTTTCCATTCTCTGAATATATTTCAAACTGTACACATGCCATGTAATACATGAAGAGATATTGAATATTAACTTTTAGGTCTTAATGCATCATCAATTTTTATATTTTGGATTATTTCTACACCAATATTATATTTGTAGTGTCAAACATACTTGTAATATTTTTTTTGCGCAATGGTTGAGAGCTTTTTAAAAACTTCATATTTACTACACTTATTTTTACAGAAACTTCGCATAGATGGAGCCAAAAGCAAGGCTTGCCTGTTGACTCATCAACGAGCTGATTATTAATGCCGGATTCCAGCAGCAGGAGCTCCCATTCTTACAAGGGTGACCTAGATATTGGCCTAACCAAAGGATTCATTTGTGAGCTTAATTAACAATTACTAAATTTTTCATCTAAGAACAATTAGTCTTGGGGATTGTATATTAAGTTTTAAATCAAAATAATCAATCAGTGTGGAGATATAGCATTCTGTCTTTTTATTTTCAAGAAGTTTTCAAGTAAACAAGTTATTTCCTCCACACTGGCTGCTTGAATAGATTTTAAACTTAATTTACACAATCCCTCTGTATGTATTGCATGGTGTGTAAACATTTTGCTAAATTTTGAGCGAGGGACATGTGGTCTTCTTAATTTAAAATTCACATGCGCATTTTCGACTTTTGAGATCAAAGATCTCTTTCGATTCTCTGAATATATTTCAAATTGTACACACACCATGTCATACATTCTGAGGGTTTGTATATCAAGAAGATTCATATCAAAATAATCAATCAGTGTGGAGATATTGCATTTTGTGTTTTCATTTTCAAGAAGTTTTCAAGTATAAAGGTTCTTTTCTCCACACTGATTGATTGAGTAGATTTGAAACCTTATATACAATCTCTTGGCATGTATTTCATGGTGTGCGTACTTTCTGATGAATTTTCCGAGAGCCGAAGGTGCTTTTTGCCTTCAAAAAGTCGTTTTAACGTGCTCATTTTATAGCAAAGTTTACCTTGAAAGGTGCATTCTGCCAAGTTATCAGACTTTTATATTTCCATAGTATCAATAAATTATAAAATAGTATGTTTTTTTTTGTTTCAGGTCCAGATCTAGAAAATTTGTATTACCAGCACCTGGACTTAACTTATTTTATGAGAAAAAAAATATCAGTTGAAATCCATACTGAGGAGAATAATTTTTAAATGAGACTATTTTTGTGTACTAATAATAGTATACGGCAATGGTAGTAAAATATTTTAAATAAATAAATATTTTCAACTTAATTGTTTTCAGCGTTATTTTTGCTTACTCCACTACCAATATTTTAAACCTGAACCTCAACCGCAACCTTCACTTTAACCTTTCAAGAAAATTAAACCTCTCAAAAGTAACATCTCAACGGCAACCTTTAAACGTCAACCTTCAACGAAAATTAAACCTCAACTTTAACCATAACTTTAACCATAATTAAACCTTTTAATGAGACTAATTTATAACTTTAGAGATTTGAACTATTATTTTATTTAATTTCACCTTGACAGGATTGTTTCAACTTACATGTATTACATATTTATTTAATAGTAATAACTATTATTTTTATTTATTATTTCATATTCTCCTATACAAAAAAGAGAGGGACTTGAGATTGTCACCTCTAATGATTGTGATTGTTCGATTTGAAATGGACATATAAAATTTGAATGGCCCACGATACAGTGCGTGAAGCGCGTATTGACACAACTATTTTTTAAATAGTATATAATTATCAGATTTGAACATTAAATATTAAAGAATTATAATTGTTTAAAGTTGATTGTTTTATTCATTATATAACATTCATTATATTATATTATTTCAATTATTTCAATGATTTAAATTACATTGCTAAATATGCCTCGTAGAATACAAAAACGTACCCCTGAGGAAGAAATGATCTATCAAAGAAATCGGCGAGAACGAAATGCTGAACTTCAACGTCGCCGACGACAAACAGCTCGCAATCTTATTGTTGATAGACCAAGAGCTGTTGCTCAACAACCTCAACATGTAGTAATTGAGGACGATTATTTAGGACAAATGAATGTTTTCTGCAAGCATTGTAACGCTAAACATTTTAATTCTGAAAAAGTCTCTAATAAAGGCTTGTCTTTCAGCGATTGTTGTGGACATGGATCGGTAGTTTTGGATGCTACACCTACATATCCTGATGAACTTTTAAGTATGTTCAATAACTCGCACCCGTATTCACATATTTTTTTCAAAATATTCAAAGTTATAACAATTCCTTATCATTTGCATCATTCAATGCAAATTTATTTAATTTTCAATCGAGACGTCCTGGACCATATTGTTTTAAAATCCAAGGGCAAATTTATTATCAAATCAATACCGCATTATTTGCAAATGCTAATGAAAATCCTTCTTTTGGACAACTTTTCATCATTGATCCACAAGAGGCAGTAAATTTTCGAATAAGTCAATGTCCATTAATTGATCATGATACAATCACAATACTTGATAGAATAATTAGGGAAAATAATATATTTGCTCGATCTTATGAAATGATGAAGGAAGAACTGGAAAATCAACGATCATTAAATAATAATGATGAAAATACTCAGGCTCCTTCAGAGTTGCAATTACTTTTTTCACTCAAACCAGGAACAGATAAAAGGAGATATAATTTTCAACGTACAAATGAAGTAGCTGCAATTTTTTCAACAAACGCTGATGGAGAAATTCCTGAATCTTACGTAACTATTCGTAATAAAAACACTAAAAGCTTGCAATGCGTCAGTACAATGGATCCTAATGTTGAGCCGTGGATCTATCCATTATTTTATCCTTATGGTTCACAAGGGTGGCATAGGAATTTAATGCGAGTTCGTAATAATCATTCAAATAATAGACGTATAACCAGATTGGCTTATGTTAGGTATAAAATAGCCATTCCAGATAACGAATTTAATCAGTTTCTCATGGGTCGCAGGCTTTTTCAGCAATGGATAGTAGATTTTTACGTTAAAATAGAAAAAGATAGAATCCAATACGTCAAAGATCATCAGAAAGAAATACGAGCAGATACGTATAAAGGTTTACATGATTATATGCAAAATGCCGCTGCTGATGTTGATGGTCGAATAGGTAAAATAATTATTCTACCATCAACCTTTATAGGCTCACCTCGTCATATGCAACAATGTTATCAAGATGCTATGGCTATAGTTAATGAAAAGGATAAACCATGCGTTTTTTTAACTATGACATGTAATCCAAAATGGAAAGAAATTGAAGAAAATCTCTTGCCTCACCAACAAGCTGCTGATCGACCAGATCTCTGCGCTAGAGTTTTTGATTTGAAAAAAGACCGCTTGCTTGATTTTGTGATAAAGAAAAAATATTTTGGTGATGTAGCAGCTTACGTATACGTTATTGAATTTCAAAAAAGAGGTTTACCACATATGCACTTATTAATTACTTTAAAGCATGGATTCAAAATGACTACTCCTGAAATTATTGACAGATTTATATCAGCCGAAATACCAGATGCAACAAATAATCCACGATTGCATGAAATCGTGATGAAAAATATGATACATGGACCATGTGGTGACTGGTGCATGGTTGATGATAAATGTTCGAAACATTTTCCGAAAAATTTTCAGAATGAAACAACATTGGACGAGAATGATTATCCTCATTATCGTAGACGGGACAATGGTGTAACTTATGAACAACCAAACAGTCGAACTGTCGATAACAGATGGGTTGTACCATATTCTCCTACACTTTTAGAAATGTTTGATTGTCATATTAACGTGGAAGCAGTATCAAGTATTAAAGCTATAAAATACATGTATAAATATATTTATAAAGGGCATGATGCCGCAAATGTAATAGTAACTGAACAAAATGATGAGAGACTTATTGATCATGATGAAATCAAGGATTTTATAGAAGCCCGATATGTTGGTCCTGTAGAGGCTGCACACCGAATATTAAGTAAATTATTACAGGATAAGAGTCATTCTATCATACGATTACCTGTACATTTACCTAATAACCAATATATTGTGATTCCTAATGATGTAAATAATGTTCAAGTAAATTTAAATCAATCAAGTAGTATGTTATTAGATTATTTCAAACTAAATTTAGAAGATGAGAATGCGAAACAATATTTATATAAAGATATTCCTTGTCACTATACTTATAAGAAAAATACAGTCACTAAAACCACACAATGGCAAATGCGAAAAAGTCAATTCAACATTTTTGGCAGGATACATTCAGTTAGTCCAACTGAATTTTAATTATTTCACTTACGGTTGTTACTGTTACACGTTAAAGGAGCGACAAGTTTTGATTATTTGAAAACAGTTAATGGTCATCTTCTGCCTTCATTTTCTGCTGCATGTTTAGCTTTAGGACTCATAGAAGATGACGAAGAATGGGAACGTGCAATGGAAGAAGCAAACTTGTGGATGATGCCGCAAAGACTACGTCGACTATTTGTACGTATTCTTATACATTGTCAGCCACTGCATCTAGAAGAGTTATGGGATGAATTCAAAGATGATATGTCAGAAGATTTTTCACGAAATAACGATATTATTGTAAGCTATCAAATGGCGTATGCTCATATAAATAGTTTATTAATAAATGAAGATAGAAGTCTGGCTGATTTTCCTACAATGGAACAATCCGTAGAAATTGATATTATTTTACCCGAAGAGAATAATACAGTACAAATGAGAGAAATTGGCCAACAACAATATCAACAATTAAATGATCAGCAAAAAGATATCGTAGATTATGTTCTTCGTGCGGCTGATTCAAATTCTCACGAACAAAATAAGTGTATATATATTGATGGTCCAGGTGGATCTGGAAAAACTTTTATCTACATAACAATTTATCATTTGTTATCAATAAAAAATATAAAAGTATGTTCAATGGCTTTTACTGGAATTGCAGCAACTTTGCTTCCTAACGGAAAAACAGTGCATAAAACATTTGGTTTACCAGTCCCCATGTTTCATGATTCTTCTTCATGAAACTTCAGTTTTTATTTGGGATGAAGCTCCAATGGCGCCAAGATATGCCTTAAAAATAGTTAACAGAACTTTACAAGATATTATGAATAATAATTTACCTTCTGGTGGTAAAATCATGATTTTAGGAGGAGATTTTAGGCAACTTCTTCCTATCAAAGTCAGAGGAACCCGTGCCGAAGTATTAAATCTTTCTATTAAGTATAGTGAAGTATGGAAACATTTTATTAAATACTCTCTTACACAAAATATGAGAGTTCGGCAAAATGAAGTTGAGTTTGCGAAATTCTTGCTAGATGTAGGTGATGGAATCTTGAATGATGAAGATGATAATTTGTGCCTTCCTGAAACTTGTGTACTTGAAAAAAATCATGATTTAGTTGACAATGTATTTGGTAAATTGATAAGAGAAAAGAGATATACAGAAATTGGTAAAAGTGCTCTTTTGGCACCAAGAAATGTTGATGTAGATGAAATTAATAAGAAAGTTACAAATTTACTCGATTCAAATACAGAACGTCGATATACTGGTATTGATAGTACTGAAAATTGTAATAATGGTAACGACATGGATGAAGTACTTACATCAGAATATTTAAATACTTTGAATCCTCCCTCTCTCCCCCCCTATGAACTGTGTCTGAGAAAAAACTGCATTGTCATGCTTATAAGAAATATTAGTATAAACGAAGGTTTATGCAATGGCACAAGATTACTCATAATTGATTTTTCTAATCATTTACTTAAATGTTTGATTTTAACCGGTGATAAGACTAATAACATTGTATTTCTAAATCGTATAACTTTATATTGTGAAAATGTATTTCCTTTCACTTTTAAACGGAGACAATTTCCTGTTAAATTAGCTTTTGCGATGACAATAAATAAATCACAAGGTCAAACTTTTGATAAAATTGGTATAGATTTAAGAAGAAATGTTTTTAATCACGGGCAGCTATATGTAGCCATGTCTCGAGTTCGATCTTGGGATTCTCTCATAGTTTATCTTGGCGATCATCAAAGAGAAAATATGAATGTCAAAAATTATGTTTATAAAGAGTTGTACATATAAATATTAACAATTTTTATTTGAGATTATTATTTTAATTATTTTATAAATTATATTTAAATAATCTTTTGAGGGACGGTAAAATGTCAATAAAAATAAAGACATTGTCTTTCAATTTTTGAAGAGCATAAACAAAATTTTTTAAAATATCAATCAAATATATATATATCAAAAATAATATTTATTTTTAACTTCAATAATAAAATACAATCTAGGTTACGGCGCGCGAAGCGCGCTCTTCTAATTCTAGTTTTGTAAAAAAACAAGAGTAGCTGTGTATAGCAAATGTGATTTCTTGCCTCGAATAGTGCTATGACATTAGGGGGTGCCATAATACAATGAAAGTGTTATT
>UXGD01007666.1:0-10580 GCA_900474315.1 Torymus auratus | reverse complement strand
TTTTTATGTATAAATTTTGCACATCAAAAATATCAATTTATAAGGCAAAAATGCCGGCAGTCTAAAGGTTAAAAAAAACCAACCCCGAAACATCGATAACAAAAAGTCAGGCTCGCTGTGCATATATTCAGTTTCATTTATTTCATTAGAATGTTATATTCGATTGCACATTATAGCCGTCCTCAAAATCTTGGTAATGTTTATTCCAATCTCATTATTTACGTTTACATTTTATTTTTTATGATAAATTATTTACAATTTTATAAACAAATACACGCATACAAAACAATTGTTAATATTATTTTTACTTTTAGGTATAATAAACTGTCGCAAAAATGTTGTCGAATTTCGTTCAATACTACAAAGATCCACACCTAGTCGCCCGCGTTCAGGAATTCTTCGGTGTCGAAATCCACTATCGCGATAACGAGAGTAAATCGAGTGGCGCCGATGATGACAAGAGGCCGAAAAAATGCGCGAGGAACAACGGGCTCAGCTCGCCGGCGAACGGCTGTTTGATCAATGCGCGCGTGCAGGAGAAAACGAAAAATTACGATGAATCACTGCGCACGACGATAATCGATAATAACGACGGCTCCGAGAACGATGACAAACCGTATACCGTGAAAAATTACTTCTGGTATTACTTGTTTCTGTTCGGCACGGAGCTGGGCGACGAGGTGTTCTACACGATTTTCATACCCTTCTGGCTGTGGAACATCGACGGCGCCGTTGGCCGGCGAATCGTCCTGGTATGGTCGATCATCATGACGATAGGCCAGGGCTTAAAGGATATCATCTGTTGGCCCAGACCTTCGTGTCCGCCGGCTGTGAGGTTGCAAAAGAAATGGTCGCTGGAGTATGGCATGCCCTCAACTCACGCTATGATTGGAGTCTCAATACCATTCAGCATCGTTCTCTTCACGATGAATCGATACATCTATCATTTCCATGCCGGCTGTGTCGCTGCTGTCTTATGGTAAGCGAGAAAATTGTTTCTTTCTTCATATTTAAATACAGTAGCGGCTAACACAGATTTTTCTCAGGTGCACGCTGATCTGCGTCAGCAGAGTGTACTTGGGTATGCACACAGTGCTGGATGTCATTGCCGGATTGCTGCTGGCGATTCTACTGATGATTCCTTTGGTGCCGCTCGTTGATGTGATGGATTATCACTTTCTCACTAATGACTGGGCTCTGTCGGGATTGCTGATTCTATCGATAGCGACCGTTATTTATTATCCGTGCAGCGATAAGTGGACGCCTACGAGGTATTATAGTCGAAAACTTTCTTTTCTGCTTTTCTGAATGAATAGTTTTTCATTTCATTATATTCGGTTTATTGGGTTATTTTAAATTGTACTTGGACACGTTTAATAATATCAGTCACACAAATAGCTAGAATAAAATACTTTGAAAATATATTTCAATAAAGGCAGAATCTTTATTGGCTTATTTCAAAATTAATAACTTGCGAAATGGTTTCTACTTTTTTTATTTGAATTCAACTTTTGCAAATTTTAAGGAAAATGAAAAAATGTTTATTATTTTTAGCAATTCTAATAATCCAATGAATTTTTAATCAATAAAGGAAATATCAATTTTCTCAAAAATTAAAATAATCCCGTTTTGAGAAAACACTTGGTCGATAAAATTTTATTTGCCGGAAGTAAAGATTTAAATAAGATTATTTTCTTCTAAAATCAAGGAGATTCGTTTTATGCGCTAAACGTATAGTTTCGCTATAGTCAGCATAAAATGCAGATTTTACACTTATTTTTGCAGGAGCATAATATTTATTTTCACCTACTAAATAAAAAAAAAATAAGTATAGTGTTATTATGACTCAGATGCATATTTTTTCGGCTTTACAAAAAAACATCTTTAAAACAAAAAATAATCGATTGGAATCTAAAAATATTACCAAAAGTACTTATCACCTAAATGACATTGGCTTTCTTTTACAGGGGCGACACAACCCTCGTCGTCTCCGTGACCGCCGGAGTTCACGTGGGCGCCTGGTTGACCTACAAGACCGGCGCTCTCTTGAAACCGAGCATCCCACCGCCGTACGACATTATTTGGCCGTCGTATCCGATGCTCGGCCGCACGGTTCTACGCACGATCTTCGGTCTCTGCTGCATAATCGCCACCAAAGCCGTTTTCAAAAGTCTCAGTTACGCTACGATGTGTGCCATACTCGGCGTGAATTCCAAAGAGCTGATGCAAAGTGAGAACTCATTAGCGAATAAGAAGAAGATACTAGTCGACTTGGTCTACAAGTACATCGCTTATTTCATGATAGGCTTCAATATTGTTTATCTACTTCCTAGCGTTTATACGATGATAGGCATCGAGCGCCCTACTTTTTACACGGAGTTCTAGATTATTTTCTCGACATAAAGGTGTATATAGGTATTATATAGATTTAAAAAAAAGATTTGGACAAATTTTTATTTAAATTTTGGCAATTTTTAATGGAATTAGTGAATGCTAAGTTGTTGAGGATCAAATTATTATAAGTTATGTTTGTTAGTTGTTACTAGCTTATAGTATATGTACGGCATATATATTCATGCGTGTGTGCTTAAATTTTATATTTTTATATATATTCATATGTGGATGACACTTGAATGCTAAACATTTTTAACGTAATTAGCAGTACTTACTTAAATTGTCGCAGAAAAAACTTTTTGTTTCGAATGTTTTCGCTAACAAGTTTGTTACATAAAACATTTTCGTGGAATAGACACGTAAAACGTATTAGATACGAATATGACGATGTATGTACATTTTAGCGAATAGTTAAAAATTATTTCTACAATAATTATATATTTTTACAAATGTTCATTTCTTAACGAAACTATGGCATAAAGAATTATATCAATACAAAATTATTTTGTGTCGCTCTATTATAAGTTTTTTATATCCTCTTTCATATTCGGAATATAAGTATAGGTAGCGGTTCGAAAGATATAATTGTAAATAAAAATTCATGACTGATGTAATTAAGTCGTGGACGATTATTTCACATTTCACACTTATTGTTCATGTTCATCTTATATATTATATCATGTTTATTTTAAATATTATTCAATCAAGGGAAATTTCCAATTAGAAAAAAAACAAAAATAAGTATCTCAAAAACTACCTATTTATTACGTTTTAACTAAAATCGCTTCATGAAATATTTAAAAACTCTTAAATACTCATAATTTACTGAACTCCTAAATTACTAAACTAGATACTTATATATACGATGACACTATTGTCTGTATTTTGAATTTGGATTGCCGTTACATACTCAAGGACAAAACAAATAAGTGGCGATATATCACGCGGAAATTTTTTGAAATGAAATATTCACAAAAATATATTATTTACATTCAACTATTTTTTCATGTTCATTCTTTTTTCGCGAATAAATCATTTATATGAATTTTATTCTGATACAGAATACAAAGTTTTATATTTCTACGGCCTATACTCATAAGGAACCTTCCAGCTATATAATATATATATCCAATAATCTGGAGTTTCCAAGTGTTAAAATCACTGATCAAAATCGCTGCAGGGAACGAATCGCTTCCAGCTGCTTCCCCAAACCGTAAGCGCCTGCGAAGCTTTCCAAAACAAGTCACAAAGGGAAGCAAACATTTCCAGACCCCTTTATCACTGTCAAGGACGCTTTATTGGGAGAACAGTCTTATTTTATTACTATACCATTAAACGGTAGTATCTCAATTTCGGGAAATATTTAGGATTCAGGTGTGCAATATACCTGCGAGTGCCGAAACGTGGAGGAAAGTTTACTCCCGCCTCTATCGAATAAAGGGAGACATTAAGATTGATCGAGAGAGGTCGAGCTTCGAAGTTTCGAGAAAAAAAGTCCACTTTGAAAAACACGCAGTTCATACCTATAACTAGCTTCTCGATGTAAATTCGATATATCTGCGTAATTATTTATGTCTAAGTTTTTTCTTTTAAATAATATAGTGACATAGTATAGATAATTGTTTTAAAACAATTATAGTCCGCTTTCTTGAGGTGGGTTCTATACATAGTACAAAAAAATAACTCTTTTGACAGACTCAAAACTGGTCAAAATTCTTAAAAAATTCAAACCTTTAAAAAATGTTGCAAAGTAGACGATATTGTACGCGATTTTTGACGTATATTTTGTGATGAAAGAAAGAAGAAAAAACGTATCCAGGTGTGCCTTCAAAAAATAATTTTCGACCAGTGCAAGGTGAAACGCGATATAGTATTTATAATAATAGACAAGTATTTCAAGTAACGGATAAAAAAATTTTTGTAACACAATTTCAGTACTTAAGATATAGGTATCGTCAATTTGAAATATGATTAAACAAATAATCACTATCTTTTTTCTCTTTTTCAACTTTGTGAAATTTCATTAGAGGTATTGTGGGACAATCCCACTCCAGCCACTGTTGTTTTTCAGCTTTTTTAAAAATGTTTTTACTAGTAAAATTATCCACATCTAATTAAAATATTTTGCTCTACCTTTGTTTCAGATAAGTACCGGAAAATTTTTCCTTATGAGTAGTAAAAATAGGCCAATATCATGTTACATTTTTTTAGCGTTAACTTTTTTTTTACATTGTACCTATGCATTAAGGAAATATCGAGCAATTGTGAGCTTATTAAATGACATCATATTTTATGACTGTACACATTTATAAATGCTTTTTCTCTATATATTTCAGAATCGAAAAATCATTTAGGCTGCAGACTTGGGGTATATGAGCAGTGACCTGCTGTACCTACTATTGGTTGTCGCGGACGCGTGACTGAGTGACTCGCGGTCGTCGCGTGGCCGATAGCTTATACATGTTATACTTACGCACTAATGGCAGGCAGTGCAGAGAGCGCCTCTATCTGGCCGGCAGCGTGGCGTAAGTATATTACGCTGTATATATAGCATTATTTCTTTAAAAGAGTTTCAGTTAGCCGGCACTCGGCAGTACGCGCACGTGGACATACCAGACAACAGGCTGCTCAGTGCTTTTGCAGCGCTCTGATATATGAAACACGAGCGGCTCGTGTATAATAGTGTATACAGATCAAACTTGTTGATACTGCGTCTCCTCGAGTTCACGTTACGGGCATAGGATTACTCTCATAGAGGACGTTTGTGCGTGAAGAGGACGTGAACAAGCTGATTGAGGGAAGAGAAATAGCGCTTGTACGTGACTTTAGTTTTATAACGTATGTAAAAGAATTGTGTTGAAGACGTAGCCTGGAGCTTATACCTCTACGAGGTAGAAACAAAAAAAAAGAATTGTGTATGAAGTAACCTTCAAGTTTTTTTTTTTACGAATTAAAGTATTCTTATTTTTGCTGTGTCAACAATGGCAGCGACAATCAAAGCTGGAGAAGGCTTTACTGTTCAGTAAGTTAATTTTTTAAAACTATTTATATTAATTTTCTTTGTATCTAAGAATATATGAACAAAATAACTTGCAATGAATTTACGGTTTATAAGTATTGAACATATCTTTCGTCCGTTTGCAATTTTGAAAAATTGATGGCAAATATTAAATATTTGATTTTACTTTAACATGATTATGCTCTTAAAATTTTTTATTTTCAATATATTTTTTATATCATTAATTTTTGTACAAATTTAAGACAATCATTTTGTTTGATTTTTATTTTGTTGTAATTATTTGTAAAATATGCATTTTTTATGACTATCTTTTTGTTTAGGCAATTATTGAACAATGCTGGCTTCACTTTGGATACTAGTGACTTCCCTGATTTATTAGACGACGATGAAGAAGTTGATTATTCTAAGAATATTCAACTCAGTAATGAAGAAATGCTAAGGCTCTTAAATTTAGAAGAAGAAGGTGATAATGATGATAAAATTGAACATGATAGCACACCATTTATAGGAATAGCATTTGACACGCTCAGACCTAAAATGGAAAGCATATATGAAAATGGAGAGGTTGATATATTTATACATACGTATTAATTTTCATTTTAAATATTTCAACGCAAGAATAGAAGTAATTTTAAATACCTTATTTTTCAGATTTTAAAATTGGTTAAAACGGAAGGTGTGGGAGAAGTTGTTCCTAAAGATGCTCAAGTTACTGTTGAATATGTTGGCTACTTTGAGTATCAAGATGAACCCTTTGATTCTACACTTTTTCATCGTGATAAGCAGCTTGTTATGCGTTTAGGAAAAGGACAAGTTATAAGGGGTCTAGAAATTGCGATTGGTACTATGAGGAAATATGAGAAATCTTTATTTTTAATTAAACCTAGTATGGCATATGGAACATTAGGCTGTCTACCTCGCATTCCTGCTGATTCTGAAGTCTTGTTCAAAGTAGAACTTAAAAATTTCTTGGACAATGGTTATGCTGATATTTATGATGAATTATCTAATGAAGAAAAAAGAAAATTCCATGTTGTTGAAAAAGTAGTACGTGATTTGATGAATACAGCCATGGATAGTTTTAAAAGACAAAAAATTAAACAAGCAGCTAGGGAGTGTGTATTCATATTTTCAAATTAAAAAACTTATTAAAGTTGATGAGTAATTTATCATTATATATCTTGTTTAATTAGGTATAATAGAGCTGTGAATTATCTAGAGACTGCCAAATTAGACAATGATGAAGAGGAAGAGAAAATGAACAAACTTTTATCCAGAGCTCTTACTAATTTAACAGTTTGTTATAATAAAATCCATAAACCAAAACTTGCATGTGCCTGTTTCCAAAGATTACCAACCAAAAATGGAAAAGCATACTTTCAGTAAATATATAATAAAATATACTTATCAAGCAATACAGATTTTTCTCTATTATATAAAAATAATTATAATTTTCAGACATGGAAAAGCTTTAGAACAATTAGGAGAATATGATGAAGCCATGAAAGCTTTACAAAAGGCACATTGTATGGCTCCAGGAACTGAAGAGATCCGTAAACAAATTCAGAAGGTAATGAAATGTGAAATTTGTGATACTAGGCATCTCTAAGCGCGCTTCGCGCGCCGTAATTTTAATAACCTAGTAACCCATTACTCTCACCAACCAAATCGTGAATAAATTGATATCATAAAAAAATAAGTTCATTTCATTTTTTAAAGATAGAATAATTTCATAACTATGCAAATTTTCAACGTAATATTTTAATTTGAAGGTTGAAGAATGTCGACAGAAGTATATGGATTATGCAAGACGTTTTGCTCAAAAATCTTTGAAGATGACCAATAACAATCAAACTAATGAATTTGAGCAGATTGCTATTGAAATGTGCGATTCATTTATCAAAGATGATAATTTATTGAAACAACAAATACCACATGGGTTATCACCAGCTGAACTTGAATGCATTCGAGGAGTAGCAGCTTCTCGTGGATTGTCAATCACTAAACTAAACAGATTCAATGTTGAAACATCATTCCTTACCAAAAAGAGTTATTATTCCAAAGAGACGTATTAAAAATAGGTTTATATTGTTTTTCAGATATCTAATTAGATAATAAGATTGACTGAGTATCCATAAGTATAGGTATTCCTTTACTTTCTCATAAAGTTTCAATATTCTTTACAGAATATATTTCATTTATATAATACTATTCATGCTTAGATAATATAATTAGAAAATTATGAATATAGATCTGCCCATTCTGCTACAAGAAATCAAGAAATTGAATTCTTTGACATTTTAGTCTGACCCATATGTTCATTTTCTACTTGATTATTAAAGTAAAATCATTTTAGTGAATTTTCCATTTAATCTGGAAGAAATATTTGTAAGTGCCTTCATGAGATGTAGTTTCATTTGGATAATCTAAATATAAAATAACTGTTAAGCAAAAGCTAATGAGGTAGAAAACGACATGATCGATTAGGCTGAAAATTCTGTCATTTGTTTGGAAAAATCGATAATCAAGTGCTATACAAGTTCACATTTTTTAAAGTCACATTTTTAATCATGGTATTATTACATTGTTAGACATGAAAGACTGTGCCGACACGTTATAAATCGAATTATTTTTTAAAATGCAACCTATGAAATTAAAATAATATTTAATTATAGATTACTAAATGAGAGTTATAAAAAAGTAAATTAAAAGCAAACGTCTGATCAGGCTTGAGTTTATAGTATTTTCATGTGTTTGCTGTAGGGGCAAATTTTAGTTAAATATCTCAACGTTCTCGCCTACACAGTAAAAAATGTTTTTGTAAATATACTACAAATTTGTAAAATTACACCAATTTTTCACCTAAAATTGGGTAAATTTACGCCTTTCAGAACATTAAAAATACGAATTTTAGCAATTTACAACGCCGGTAGTAAAATGACTACTCTGAAGGTTGTTTATTTTGGTTTATTACCTTCAGCGTAGGAATTTTACACCTAGCGAAAATACGATCGGTGTTGGAAAAGTACAACCGCGTAAAATCTAACCGTCCGATGCTGTCGAGATCTCGAAAAATTACTACTCAAAGCGTAATTTTACATTTTCGTTGTAAAGTGATTACCTTCAGAGTTGGTTATTCTGGTTATTCTAGTTCACTGCACACAAGAGTAGTGATTTTACGAAAAAAATTTTTACTGTGTAGTACCTGATCAGCTTTTTGTTTCTAATTTTTGTATTATAATATAATATTTTATATATGATAGAACAGATTTTATAGGATGAATTTTCAAAACTAAAACGGATTGTCATTGGCATCCTCCTTTACACTTTTCAAAATCTAACATTTTTTAGCAAATTATGTCATTCAAATTGTAACAAGCTATAATAACAAAGATGAAAATGTAAAACTATTTTTTCATTGCTCGTCGAATGCCGTGCGCTGTGCACCACCATTTTTTTTCTCATATAGGGATATTGGAGCCTAATGGAATCACAATCCTACCGATATTTTTGTCTTTTTCATTATTTATTTTCATTCTTTGATTTTCATTAATTATTTTAGTCATCCTCTGTTTCTTATAACTTATTAAGAATCTGTAATTGGCTCGTACAATATTCTCTTAAAGGTTTTTGTATACCACTTCTTGTTCAGAGTACCGGACAAACGACGCGTAATGTAAATAAAGTTATTGTATAACTTAAATAATCAATTTCGTTAGAATTTAAACAGTCAAAGAAGACGCCAAAGTTAATGTATTAATTGTACAGGAAAGTCTCTGACGTTAACACTTTATTTGCATAATCAAAATGCATTTAAGTCGCATTTATTAAAAAATGTTTACAAATATATGTAGTTGATGCAACATTATAAATTTTATCTATAAGAGAACTTTTTATAATCAAATTGAAACAATTTTCATAATAAAATAACGAGAAACTTATGTAAAGTTCATTTATTTCCTTCAACTTATCTTTATTGTATTGATGTAATTATTGTTATTAACAATATTTCTCTTACATTGATACAGCGTAGGAGAGGGTCATACATTACGTTAAAAAGGACGGGATTATTATTACTCAATATTTCATGAAAAGTTAAGGTGGTCAGAAACACTTTTGGGGGTCATGAAAAACCAACTTTTTGAATTTTGTCAAGTAAGCTTTTCATCACTGTGTACTAGTTGAAAGAAACTAATTGATACCTTTATAGAAAACCTTCTGAGAATCATTTTCTTTTTATTTTAATTTTGACCCATAACATCAATAACTATAGATGAAAATATTATGGATGCCACTTTCGAGCAAACTTCAGACATGTGTACCTATATACTTATAACAAGTTAAGCATGAGTAGCATAATTTAAAATAAAAAGATTTTTTTAATTCAAGAATATATAAATCAATTTTAAGTATATGTACGAATATTTTTTAATTAACAGCATATTGACATAATTCGTACAAAAAAAAACAAGTATTTTTGAAAATAATGATGAACACAGGCAAATCTTATAAGCTTTGGATGATTGTATAAATTCAAACAATGTCTTATAACGAAGATGATCGTTCACTAATTTAGTTGGATAAGTTGCGTGTATAAAAAGAAATGAATTTAAGTAGACAACGACAGTACTTGAAAACATCCAGACAATATGATTTGGTTCATTCTTCAGTTCCTACTGGCCTTTTTTGCAGGTAATAATACTTTATTAAAAGTTCGTTTTTGCCCTATAGTGGTTTTTCGTTTTCATGATCTTCTATTATTGATTCAGTTAATACTTATAATTTATCAGTAATTCTGATTGCAATCCCATTTATTTTAATCCATATAATAGCCGACGTCACTACGGTTGATGTACTGGTCCAAGAACAATCGGATCACCTCTTGGAGCAGATGATGATTGAGAATTATGTTAACTCGATGACATCGATTTCGGACGATTTAATTATTCCGGAACAAGACGTTATTTTTCTTTTGTATACCAGAGATAATCCGGATGAACCGGTGATACTCAGGAACGGCGATATTACAAGTTTGAACAGTGCAAACTTTTCCATTACAGTATCCCCGGTGAAATTACTGATTCACGGTTGGACCGACAGCATAAGTGACTCATGGATGCACGAATTTAGGGAGAACTACTTGAGCTTAGGTAAAAATTATAATGTG
>UXGD01007665.1:0-10581 GCA_900474315.1 Torymus auratus | reverse complement strand
CTTTCATTTTATGCACAAATATTGTGTTAAAAAAAAGTTGAATTTCAACGTCAAAATCCCCGTCCTTAAAAGGTTAAAGCTGTAGGTGTTATCATGACGAAAAAATTTTTTTCAACAACATTTAATTATCATTAAAGCTAGTTACTGTCATCTAGAAGAAAATTCAACAAAATATGACAATCATTTTGACTTTCATTCAATTTATATTTATTTATATTATACCTTCAATGTATGTCATTGCTTTTGTTATGGTAAGTGTAAAAATCATTGTAAAAAATTCTGTAAGTTATGTCAATCAAAATCTCTGAACCAGCTTAACCAATAGTTGGTAAACTATTTGTCCATTTTTGAATTAAAAATATCACACCATGATTATGCTGCTATTGTCGACAAAGAATAACTATTAATACATGTGAAAATATTATATTATAGATGATTTACAATATAATCATAGTTTTAAATAGTTTTAATTACATTTTCCATATTAATCTTAAATTGAAATTCTTCCATTTGATTAACATGCTAACCACCAAAGTTGGTTTATTTTCTACCAGGGTTGCTGTACGTATTATAATAATTATGCTCATGCATTTTATTCTTATAAAGGATTTTTCATACCTATAATTTTATATTACTTAAACTTGAGTTCAATATATTAATACATCAATCTTATTACTTGTTCATTAATACAGATAAAATTTTATATTTTTATCAATTTAATAAAGAAGTGATTAATTTTTCTAATATATACACCAAAAAAAAAATTAAATTATGATAGAAGACCTTTCCTCAAAAATAATTATTTTGCATATATTATGATTTTGTCTATGAACAATTAATTCTACAGAAAACATCAATCAACTGGTGGGTACAAAAAAGAATACAAATTTTCTGAGAGGCACACGCACACCTACCAGACCAGGTTGTTGTGGTTCTATGGACCATTCTGAATATACAAAAAATTGGGAATTTGATCGAGTGGATGATAAGCTTTTTTACCAAGTTATTTTTTTTGAATGCTTAAAAATGTCTTCTTTAAACATAAATCAATTTGTCAGAAAGTTGCAGATATATTAAATAAATATATCTTTTAACTTAATAAAGATTCTTTCATCCTGTAAAAAGCAAATAAAAGTTTGCGGTCTATGGTTCTGTTCTATATTTCTTTTAATTATTATTATTATTTTTTTTTTTCTAATGTGCAACTCTTTTGTACTTACCCAGTTCGATATTTTATGTGAAATTGCTCATATGCTATTTCTGGTTTCTTATGTATGATTCTACTATATCTAATTAGTTTCTATTACTTCTTTTTTATCTGTTTTGAAATTAATTTAAAGTGTATTTTTATTATATATTTTTATAAATTATAAAATTGTATTTAGATGAATTATTTTACTTAAAAATGATGAGAAATTCAAATGTTTAAAAGTTGGAATTCGCATTACCTTACGTACATATTCAACAACACAAAGAGTTATTAATACCGATTTTATATAGGTGTCTCAATATTTTTGAATATTTTCAGAATACATCTTGGGTGGTTTGTTCAAGGAGAAACCATGCAGAACTTTGATGACCTTGACATTGAGGGACGGAATCCTTCCCTCATATCAGCAGAAGAGCGTGAAAAGGTAATATTCTTTAACTGACTTATTTCTGACAGATATATGTTTTATTAATATTAAAGGGCAGATTTTGTGATTATATATGGTTTACTTAACCATGTGATTTTTACCTCTCAAATCTTTACTTTGATTCTTTTAATCAAAGTGAAAAAATAGAGGTAATAATATAGGTTAGTGAGGTGAAATATCCTTCTATTTAAGTGATTGTGATGTGGGACAAATTGAAAAAAAGTGTTCAAATATCAGCTGCTTTACAACGGTTACCAACATCATTAACTCTCCTGTGAAAGCTTCTTTTTTTTTCCTTTTTATGCATGCAATTCATTAGTTATCTGATGAATTGTAATATATATTTTTTAATTTCTTAAGTAATAAAATTTTATTTATATATTTTAATTTATTATATATTTACATTTATTTTTATATAAAATCATGATTTGTAGTTAAACTTATTTCTATATAGTATACATTAATATATTTTCTGCAGGAAGAACATGACAGGAAACGATTAATGAGAAGCAGTGTCACTGCTGAGGATGGAACTCTTCGGCCAGTTTATTCTGAAACAGAAGATGGTGACATTTGGTGCCATATTTGCAATATTGCCCTATTTGGAGCTCATAAATTAATAAGTCATAGTATTGGCAATCGACATAAAATTAAATTAGAAGAATGGCCATATCCAGTGTTATTATGGTCAAAGCGATCCGATATTCTTAAAAAAAGTTCAAAAACTGGTTTAGCTGATGGGTTAGCACCGGGTGAACCAATTCCTCCAGGGATGGAAGATCAAATATCTAGGACTACAACCATACAAATGAGCTTAGACCGACATCGGAGTTCACCTCTTGTTGGATTAGAATATCTCCTTGAATTAGTGGATCCTGAAAGTACAGAACCTAGTTATACATGTGTTCTTTGTGACAAGCGTGGTGATCCTCGTACTGTTATGGCTCATATTACTAGCTACAATCATCGTATTACATATTTAAATCGTCATTTTCCTACAATATCGCGAGCAATAACAGAACTTCCTCGTACAGTTAATTATAAACGTGGAGCTAATGAAATCTCTGTGTTGGTTGCCAAGAGAATAGAACAACATTTTGGAAGATTGCAGCCTCAATTGGCGGATAAGCATCAATATGAAAAAAACAAAGTGCAGATAATTAAAAGAATATATCAAGATTATCATTTTCGGTAAGTTACAATTTTTTGTAATCTAAATTCTCTAATTCTTAGTTTCGGAAACTAGTCACATTCTGTGAATGTCTATACAAATTTTAACAAATTAAAAAACCAATTGCCCTTATATAACACAATTTTTTCTTATATACAGGGAAACATCAGAACTTACTTTCATGGAAGTTTATGATGTGCGCTGGGTGACACATTTTGAAGAGAAAATGGCAGAAATGACAGCAAAGGGTGAGTAAACTATCATATTATAATTTTTCTGTTTTCATAAATTGTATACTCATAAATATTTTTTCAATATTTTGTGCATAAAGAACAACAAGAAAAAGAAGATCTTTTAAAACGAGAAGATAAAGTATTTGACAGACCATCAAAAGACACATCCAAAAAATCCGATAATAAAGCAGATCTTTCAAAATCGTAAGTACATTGTTAATTTTAAAAGAAATTTTAACGTTTTTAATATTCATAGTTAAATCAATAGAATACAACTGTTTATTATTAACTTTATAATTAACTATTTAGTTTTATCACTGATTAAATAATTATTTATAATTACATTATCGTTTATTTGGCAATTATATTTGATTAATAACTTAGATTGACTGGTCAAAAATAATTAAAAATTTATTTATAAAAAAAATTGAAACTACTAATAGAGATTAAACTGAAAAATTCGACTATGTGACACTCAATAGCTTCTAAATTGATTTTAATTATCAAAACTTTGAATTCTTCATGTTATCAAGTAATTTAAATAGAAAGATATTAAAATAGCTATATTTGTTTTAGCGGATTCAAAATACGCATATTAACAAAGGAAAAGTTAAATGCTATAAGAAAGCCTGAAAAGTCTGTTAAGCAAAAAAATGATGGCCTGGAAGATGTAAAATCTTTATCTTCCTTATCAAGTATCTCAAGTAGCCCCTCGCCGCATCGATCCAAATCCCGTTCTCCTGATCGTGGTCCTAATCGTGGTCATGATCGTGGTCATGATCGTGGCCATGATCGTGGTCATGATCGTGGTCATGATCGCGTTTCTGATCGTGGTCCTGATCGCGGTCCTGATCGTGGTCCTGATCGTGGTTCTGATCGTGGTCCTGATCGTGGTTCCGATCGTGGTCCTGATCGTGGTCCTGACCGTGGTCGTGATACACACCCCCAACGCGAGTCCAGAAACCGTAATAATAATAAACCGAGTACGCGAGCCCGGTCGCGTTCAAGTGACCGCAGCAGGTGGTTAAGATACAAGGATTTAGTGAAACGTGCGGAAGAATCATTGGAAAGGCAATTGAAGTTCCACGAAAAGAATCCTGAAAAGCATCCCGCTTATCCGGACGAGTGGAAGAAGTTCTGGAACCGTAGATATAAAGAACTTCAAGCAGAGGGCAAAGATCCAAGCAAACACGATTTCAAGCCCGAATGGATCGAATACTGGAACAAAAGAATGCGCGAATTGCATGCAGAGCAGATGAAAACGCGCAAGGAGGATATTAAGAAAAAACTTGAGCTTTCTGGCGACGAACCTTCGGAACCATCTCAGCCGCGTAAAAACAAATCACCGATTGTTCAAAAGAACATTGTTATTAAAACCGAAAGCGATAACGAAGTCGAGTACGTGGGCACGACCAAGTCGGCCAAGACTACTTCTATTACTACTACTACTGAAAAGTTCAGCGACCGCTTCGTCCCAAGAGATCGTGATCGCGATCGTGAACGTGACCGAGAACGAGATAGGGAACGCGATCGCGAGCGTGACCGGGAGCGCGATCGCGAGAGAGATCGGGAACGAGATCGAGAACGCGATAGAGAACGTGAACGCGAACGTGAACGCGAACGTGAACGGGAACGTGAGCGCGAACGCGATCGAGATAGAGATCGGGACCGTGATCGCGTCAGGGAGCGCCTCGGGGAGCGCCTCGGGGATCGCCTCGGGGAGCGCCTCGGGGACCGCCTCGGGGAGCGCGATCGGGATTATTTCTCGTACTCTAGGAGTGCCCGGGGCCCATACAAACCCTCTTATTTCCCTCCGCCACCACACTCCTCTCGACCGCGATATCACGATGGCCCCTATCCTCCTAATGTTCGTAAATCCCTAAGTCCGGCTAAAGAGGAAATGACCGAGGACTTGGAGATCGTCGGACTGCTTAGATTGCTGACGGCTTTGGAAGGACAGTTGGGGTCATTGGGCCCAAAAATAGTTGCTCTGCTCTCCAGAGCTTTAGCTGCTGAGAAAATAAAGGCCAACTCAGCTGAAGAATTGCTATACGATGAAGAAGTGAGCGTTCTTTTTGAAACGGTTAAGGAAAAGTTGAAAGGTCAATTATTTGCAGGTATGAACAAGTTTTTAATTGCTCTATTTTTTTTTATTTTACTGTATATTTTGTTTTTATAGGAAGTTTAAACGCTCATAGATATAAAGTATATTTTGTTGTATGAAAAATACGTAAATTTTCTTTTACTTCCGCGCATGAGAAGAAAACTCAATATATATTCTATAAATTGCACTATCTAAAACGATTAAAATTATTAGGAATGAAGTAAAACTATTTTCCTTAACATAAATATTAAAATTATATTTTGTATCTGATAAATATGTGATAGTTTTCACTATTCTATGGATAGTAAATCTTTCACAATAACGAATCTTGTTCCCATGTATAATAACAATAGTAATCAGCTTTTATACTTTGCCTATTAAAAATTACTTTGTATCCGCTTCGCTAGTCCTCGCGAGCAATGGTCGCCTTCTCGGCGATAAAATTTTATTTTACCTGCTAGTAACAAATATACTACTCTTTTATGGTGTATATTTAATTTTTTTACTGTTTACAGGAATGATGGATAAAGTGGCGATACCTCCTACGAAAAATGCCATTCAAAATATTGCCCGACTGCTTCATAATGCAACAGAGTCTAAGAAGAAAATGGAGGAAGAGAAGAGAAGGCAGAAAGAATTTTTAGAAAGATCTAGATCAATGAATTTCTTGACCAGGTCATTGTATCCACGCTCGATTGAAGTAGAATCACTTCCGAAATCTGAACCTGTAAGTGTACCAGGCGTAGGAACAGTAGATAAAGTAGCAATTGCTCAGCAAATCGCAGCAGCATTAGTAGCTCAGGGTAGGACGAATGTGTCGCAAGAAGAATTAGAAACTTTGATTAATGCCGTCGTCGGTATGGCGGAAGCTTCCAAAAATAGTGATAAGCCAGTTACTACGGCAGACTTTGTTAAAGGACTTACCGGTAATAATTCAAATATTAATAATAGTGCTAGTAATGATAGTATGATTAATAGAGATAATTTCAAAATCAAATCGCCAGACTTAGAAAAGCCCATTGATCATGCATCTAAGATGGAAAGCTTATCTGATTCAGACTTAAAGGCGCTTTTACAAAATTTCAAAGATTTGAGTACGGACGAGCAGCACGGGTTAATAAATTTCTTAAAGAAACTCGAGGCAACTGACGCTGCTAGAGTTGAGAAACTTCGAGCTTACGTAAATTTAGGTCCATCCTCTGTATCTCCTCTGTTAATGAAACATCTTTCCCCGATGATCCAACGGGAAGAACAGTCGCGTAATTTGCGAAGAAGTGCTTCCCCGTTTTCAACGCGTAAAGGTACCCACAATCCTTGTGACGATGAAGATAAGTGGAAACCTAAATTAGATATGTTCGCAGACGAAGAAGAAGAAAAGCGAAAGAAAATAGATGACAAAAAGTCGAAATTAGACTTGTCAGACGACGATGACGATTATACCTTCGAAGACATTTATAAGGCAGCTGATAAAAACGTTAACGATAACGAAAAAGCAAAGAAAAGATCACATTCTAGATCGAAATCTCGTTCTCCTAAGTCATGGTCACGTTCACGATCGCGGTCGTGGTCACCACCTGTAAAGAAAACAGATTATTCGAAATCTAATGATCCTAACCTTATTCTAAACGACGCGAAACGACTAATAGCTAATATTATGGGTGATTTACCGTCAAAGTATGTACCTAAGTCTCATTTATCACCTCTTTCTGAAAGTTCTCAATTATCTTGCCCGGGAGTAAGTTCGCTATTAGCAACCGGTCCTGTATCTTCAAATCTTTCAAGTAATTTTGGTCAGTCTTACGGTATAAGCTCCAGTCAACCAAATAATTCACACTTACCATTTTCGTCTAATCAATTTTCAAATTTTCCACCCCCGCAACAGCCGCAATCCTACGGTGGCTCAAATTCTAACTTTTTAAATAACGGGTTTAATAATTTTAATCAAGGCTACAATAACATGCCCAGTCAAAACCAGTATGGTGGTATGTCATCCAATCCGTATCCTCCCGCGCAATCTAATTATGGAGGCTCGTCATTCGGAAATCCCTCTTCTGTCAGACCTACGTCTTCATTTTCGCAACAGCCGTTCGGTAATAATTACAGTCAGCAGCGTTTCTATTGAAATAATAGTGTTAGTGCTTATCTTATAGATAAGAATCATTCAAAGACTATGTGATTGTGGTAATTTATTTAAGAGCCACTAGCATCAAACATTGTAATTTTTGTTAGAATTTGTTTACAATTTACTTTTTATAGGAATTGATCGTAATCTTAATGAAATGAAATGTGAATAATTCTTTCCAATATTTACCGAAATTTTTTCGAAAATTCAACGTTTCTAAACTTTCGTGTACATACACAAACGTCTTTGTGTAACTTTTATGCGTAATTTGTATAGATATTATGCAGCTGAGTTCAAACAATGCTTGTGTGACATAATCTTTTGTATAAAAATGATTAAACATACATTTTTTAAGTTTAATTAAATATGTTTTTTATTTAAGTTTTTATTATTAAATTATTGCTATACATTTTAATATTGTATCAAACATTTAATCCATTAACGCATACATGATCGTAATAATGAAGGTATTTTAATATATATACATTTATATATATATATATGATAATAAAGAAATTAAGTATTATCATTGATTAAAACAAAATAATTTAAAATATTTTTACATTAAAAATACAAGTTGGCAAAATGCAAACATGCATAATAGCGTTAATGGATTATAGATTTTGTATAAAATAATAGAGGCTCTACGAAATTCTGTAAGAAGTTTCCCTGATTAACAATTTAAGGGCTGTACGGGTCAAATGTGGGTCGTAAATTTCTTCCTGGTGGTGCTATGCGACCCATATTAGGTCGTAACAATAATTCTATTCAAATTTGCTTCGTTGTAGCCAAAAGATAAAAATAATTTTTTTAAATTATTTTCTTGTATAGGATTCTATCAGCGCGCAAGGGTCAACTAGGATTCCAAAAGAGTCAGTTCCGAATATTTTTTTACCCCGTTTTTTTGTATTTCTAAGGTTTTGTAATGTTCGCACGTGGTTCTACGTATTTTACACTTTTATCTCACATACATTTATAAACCAATAACATAAAGGAAGCTACATTTTTTCACAAAATTTATATATCAGCGTGAATAAACCCGTTACGTTTAATCCGAAATTTATCGTGTTGTTTATGTAATAAATGCATCATTTTATGTAATGTTACATAAATCTCACATAAATATGTATTGTAATTTAAAAGTGTACCTACAGTACAAACAAAGTCAGTTTGAATAGAAAAACCATTTCTAATACGACCCATAATAGAATGTAAAACACTCTAAAGAAAATGTTTCCCTGCAGTACTGTGCGACCCACATGGGGGGATATATACGTATCCATAGAATTATGGAACTTAAGTATGGAAGAAAATGCTTATACACTGTTAGCCCTTAAAGTGTTAATAACTTGATGGGATGTCGTAGCAGATATTCATCTGCGTACTTAATTGTTGGAGCCGATTACAGATTCTTACACCGAATTTCACGTTATTTAATTTTATTTTGAAGTTTTTCGAAATTATCCCAGTCGCCTGCTGTTCATAATCAGTTAAAGAGCAGTGGATGACAAACGAGTTAGTCAAAAAACAAAAATTGAAAATAAATACCGGAAAATACAAAAATGACAGTATGAAATTCTATAAAGGTTATTATTCTATTACCCCCTTAACGACATTTTAAAACATTCATATTTTTAATTTTTATATTTTTATCAATTAACTCTGGAATTCATTGTTCTCTGACTTATTCTAAATAAAATGCAATTAATGCGTCTGAGAAACATTAAAAATTGAATTAATATAACGAAAAATGCAAAGAAGGTAACTGTAATTGCTTCAACATTCTTCTTTTAACAATATCCCCATTTATGTAATAAATATGTAATGAAATAAAAAATACGAAATTAATTTTAATTACTGTAAGTTCTTTATAAAATGAATAAAACGTCATTTATTCTACAAAATTTCTGCTTAATATGAATTAATACATTTATAAACTAATGATTAATAATTTTAGAGCCATCCGTGGTCACTCATACTTCACTATCAGAATCAGCTACACTTAATAAGTAAAATAATATTACAATTATTATTTTTTCAAGGCAGGGCTAATAATTTTAATTATAATTAAGTTACAAAAATAAAGATATTTGAAATCGTATTTATTGAAAACAACATACAACAACACGATGTAAGCAGACAATTTAAGTTAAGATATTAAGTAAAAATATATAATGTTTATGTCGATGCCTTAGAAATTGAGAAACTTTATTAAATTACTTGTCTTCGGAGCGCGCCCGTGCTCCTTAATTTAATATGATTTATTAATATTTTGCATCGGAAAGTAAAAAGTTTTACAGATCTTTTATTTTGTTTTACATTGATAAACGCTAATCGGTTTATCTTCGGGTGAAAAGAAGTAGATACGAACTCAACCGAGCGCGAGAAAAGGTAAGTACTATCTCGTCGGAGCATGTGGAAAAGTAGTATCTCGGGCGAGCGCGTGAATATATAGGTACTTGTAACTGGCCCGAGTGTCGACAAAGATCGCGAGCTCTATTTTTTTCATCGTCGTTTAAGCTGTGGACCGCAACGAAGATTTAAAAAATTTGTGAAGATGCAATCCCGCGAGTTCCGACAAACTCAACGGAACGCATCTAAGCCCATGACGAGAGCGAGAGTCTCGCTCTAAGGCGTTCCTAAATCCGTTGAATTTTTCGGAACGCATATGGTTTCTTTTGGAATATGAAGAGCTATTCTGGAATAATGAATATATGGTTATATTGAAAAGAAGGGAATGTATAAGGAGTTTACCGATGATGATCCGTACCTCGAACCGCATTTCCTATTGTTCGCGCGAAATTTACTTCGTGACATTGAAAATTAAGTTGCTAACGACTTGTTATCGTGCGAACACCGCATTTTTATTAATCAAAAGGTTCAATAATTTTATATAATGCAATATTATTGAAATTGACGCGTAGAATTTACCGTTGCTTGTCTTTAAGGGAGTTGTAGGGTAAACAAAAATAACGCTAAGACAATCCTGAAATTTCGCACATTATTTAACTTTTACAGGAAAAGCTCTAATATCAATTTTTAGAAGGCTACCTAGAAACAGCGATTTCATTGTATTTATTTGCGTGTAAGAAAGAAATTAATGTTAAGATATTTTTGAAAATTTATGTAATAGAAAGACAAATATCTTATGAAGATTTATTTTCTTGCAAAACTATCATTGGGTGCCTCTAATCTACGAAAAAAAATGTCTAAAAGCGGAAAACATACATTTAACCCATTTAAGACTATTAAAATAAATATAATTATCTAAAATGAAAATATTATTGGTATTTGGTGTAAGTTTATTTATAACA
>UXGD01007664.1:0-10582 GCA_900474315.1 Torymus auratus | reverse complement strand
TAAGGAATATTCGTTAACTGTTAATACACGACGACAAATTACGTAAGTTAGGTTAGGTGAAATACGCGCGGCAAATGGTTCATTTCGTAACTGGTAATGGACGTGACTTTAAACTTTTTCAAATGCGTATTCGTTAATAGTTAAGTCACCGACTTTGTCGCAAATGATTCTTTCTACCAGTGCATAGTACTTTTTTTAATAAGTGCAAGAATAGGACCTTTTTTGCATTAAAAGTTAATAGGAGGTCGGGTATATCGAGTTGTCATATAGCGAGAGGCTAAGAACTTTTCCTCCCGTTACTGCGGGAGGCATCGCCAGACGCTCGAAAAGTTCTATTTTCGATTCACTTTTCTACGTACAAAAAGGGCTTTTTTCATGCATGTGTTGAAAAAATAACATTAGATCTAAAAAAATGTCGTTTTTACTGAGTTTGAAAAGTTAAAAATCCATAGAAAAAAGGAAAATCTTATTTTCAAGAAGGAGTATCCTGTTCACGAATCAAAACGAAGAAACTCCTTTTCAGGAAAAGTTGCAATCCTATTTGTTTTCTGCTAGATTCTACTTTTCTTTTATGCCGTTTTCCCTGACATCTTTATACATAAGTAAAGCAAACATTTCATCTTCTAAAAAATCTTTGAAAAGTCTTATTTCCAATAATTCTACAAGATCCTCAAACTTTAAAACAATCGCCTTTCTATTAAGCATACATTGAAGACACCCAGCCTCCAATCGCCAGGTACACCGCACTTACCCAGCCCTCTGCCCCCAAGTGCGTGATGCTCGCCTCGTAGGTGGGGGGAGAATATAGGCGACCGCGACCTCGCTAGCCGCGGGGTTGCACGCGCGTACGCGAGCGACAGAGGGGATTTCTCGGCTTTATCTTTCAGCGGGGGCGAAATCCTATTTTGCGAGAGCATTACGACGCAACGCAGAAACGATATCCCGCTCGCACTCCCCCGCACTGTACAGGCGCGCGGCCGCGCGAGGCCGAGTTTCGTGTAATCAGCAAGGCGGCATAACCATATGGAGTTATCAAATTGATCAAGCCAAAATAATCTGGTGGCCGAGGTAGCCAGAGCGAGCGCAGGCGGCCCGGTTATGCGCCATAAACGCAGTGTATGAGCAATACCGTGCTCGCGCTCTCTCTCTCTCTCACTCTAACCCGTGTAGCGCCTCCCGCGCGTATATAAACCAGCGTCCACCGCGGAGCAGCAGGCTAGCTCTGTCTCGCTCCGCGTGTGTCCACGCGCGCGCGGGCCCGGTCGACATAACACAGAAACGGGAAGAACATAACATAACCCGGTGTCACGCGCAGGGCTTTACAACTTTGCCATCTCACGCGCCCGCGCTCCTCTCTCTCTCTCTCTCTCACTCCAGCTCGCCTGCGTACTCGCTCGCTCTCTTCATTTGCCTTCTACTACTACTACTACACTACTCCGCCTCCTCCTAGTATACTCCTGCGCACGCGTGCGTTCTGTACATGAATCTTGCCTACGAGCTGGAGCTACTGCTACGCTGCTCTTTTGCTTTTCTTTCGCGTGCAAAACAAAAACGAAGGATCGCACTCAAAGACTTCATCAATTCTTTGGGGATACGAGTTTTGTAATATTTTCAAATCGAAATTGATAAAATGCTTGATAATGATCGTGCGTCGAAAAATCAATATTTTTATTAATAACTGATTTATTTATATTTTGTCTCCTTTTATGTCATTAATTACGTTGTTACATGCGGTTCGCCTATAATATTCGAAGTTTCTTTGTCTGCGTATGAGCATTCGGAGTATATCTATTATCGATGATCTACGACAAGGAATATTTGCCTAAAGTTTGTGAAAACTTATGAAATGAGACAATGACAAACTTCCAAATTCATGATAAAACCTTTTTAAAAAGTTTGGCAAACTTTTCGCACAATTTTTATTAATTAATCTTTTAAGTGATGAAGTTTAAGAAATATATGAAACAATTTAAATGGATTCATTTTAATCTCGAATTTGATTTGAGGAAGTTAATCTTGAATTACCACAAACCTGTTTCTGTAGTAATAATATTAAAGTAAGAAATTGGAGAAAATCATTTCTAGCCTACAAAATCCAAACATGTGATTACCATATCAAGGCTTGATCAGGATTACGTAAGATATACGCTTGGTGGACCCATATCCAGGCCAAACATGGACAATCCCGTGTAGCCCCAGATTTATTACTAATATTTTGTAAAGCAACAATCAAATAAAGTTAAAGCTCTACCAGGTCACACCAGGATCATATCTGCGTCCCATTAGGCATTTTGCTATAGATACCCTTGTGGCAAACTCTCTCAAGTCCTTTACATTTAGGTATATATAGGTATGAACGGCCGGTTCGGTTGAGCGCTTGCAAGATACACTCTCGTAGTTCGCCGGCATCCAGCACCTAGCGGCGAGCCGCGCAACTTGCCACAAGCTCCCAAGATTGCCTCGCACCCGAGGGCTCTTTCTCCCACCTTATTTATACACATGTACAACTGCTGCACCTTTGACAGGATGAAACATCGAAAGGAAAAGAAAACTTTCTATCATAAATGAGAAATTTTGTATAAGTTTTCACAAACTTTAGCAAAACCAAACTTTTGCCAAACGTCTTCGAAACATAGTATTTTCACGCGAATCTTATTAACTTTATTATATCAATTCTTAATAAACAATCGCCTCATGTCCTTTATAAACTTTTAAATAAAAACATTAATTCCTGACTTGTTTAAATAAACCACTTTTCTATCTGTGTTTATTTATTAACCGAAAAATAAAAGGTCGGACACCCCGCAAAAACGATCGCTTACACTAAACAGACTTATCTATCGCCACAAGCTCGTATACAGCCACGATCGCCCCGCACACACAGGCTGCTCGCCCGCTCTCCCCCGTCGTTGACGCGCGCGTTTAGCATCACGGCTAATGCACCGAAAAAAAAGGAACGCAATAATCTTGGCCCATACGATGGGCGAAAAAAACGGCAGCGAGTAGCGGGGAGGGGAGGGTACCGCGCACACGTTATCTCGCTACAAAGGACGCGCGCGCTCTGCCAGCCGAGAGGCATACGCTGTACTCTCTCTAGTCCCGTCGCGTAAAAAAGTGCTTTATAAAAGGCTGTGCGGCGAGCGCACGGGCTGGCCGAAATGCAGCAAATAATGAACGAGCACACTACTACTCCCTCTGCTCGCTCGCCTACCTATACACTGTATAGCAGCACGAGCGCGCTCGCTCGCCGAAAAGGCATTGAGCATCCACGCAGGGTGCTGGCAGGTATTACTATAATGCAACTCGGGACATAAACGCGTTTACGACGCGCAGTGTTGTCATTACGCGGCCCCTGCATCGTTCGCCAGTGGCTTTAACTTTATCGGCACCACCACCAGCGTCATCGGCATCAACGTCGCCGCGCTCGCTCGCTCCCTCTGCTCACACCACCGAAACCCCCCTCTCCTGTATACGCCGCTAAACACGAAAACACACGCGCACAAGAGAGAGAGAGATGGAGATTGGGGGTATAGTTGCGCGCAGGCGACGGGGGATACACCTCCAAGGCCTTGTTTCGCTCTTCCTCGCACACACACATATGCGCAAGTATACACGTACACACAGCGTACGTGGACGTTCATATACCCAGTCTCTCTTTCTCTCTCTCTCCCACCCCCCGTGGAAACACCTGTTCGACATGCTTTACGGCGTGACCGTAAAATTAATTACCCCGTCATTAGAAAAATTGTCCGACAGCGAGAGACCCGGGCCATGCGAATGCAGCAACACCGACGTCGCTCGTAGACGCAAAATTTTGTATTCGACCAATATGTATATATAACTATACACACTTCGATGGAGAAAGAGAGAGAGAGAGAGAGAGAGAGGCGGACTCCTTTTGACTGCTTTTCGACTTTGTTATACGAGTGCGCGCTCATGATGGGGAGCAGCACCGTGGAATCTTTTGCGCAGGTTCCCGGAACAATACGCTCGTTTCTCTGTGCAAGAGAGCACCGTTAAAACTTTCAATCTGTAATTTTAATGGCCCGGTAATGTTGAGGGCGGCCGCTGGTTAAAAAATCCGGTAATGCGCCCGAGACTGGCCATTATCATAAATACGCGCACGCTCACAGTACACACGTATTGATTAGTTGCGTACAAATTCGAAGGAATATAATGTTCCCGGCCTCCCCGCGAGACTTTTTACGAGAACCCGTAAATTTATTAATAGAAACCTTCATTTTGAAGGATGTTTTTCATATACAATTCACCTCTAGTGGGGCTCTGACGGGGGAGGCGCGGCGCGATTACGCGCTCGACTAGCTCAAGAATTCATTCGAACGCGAGGCAGTAGCAGCGGTAGAGCGAAATCTAAATGGAAACAATATTAAAATCGTCCGCGGTAAATTATACGAGCGAGCTGCTTCCCACGCGCGCGCACAACTTAAATATATGCACATTTGTCATCGACACACACGCACACGCACACAAACAAACGCGTCTTGTCGAACGAGTAGCGCGCAATGTGCGGGTATTAGCGTCAATCGATAACCAATTAATATGTTAATCATCCTAATTCAAAATGCATGCTACTACACGGGTCCCCGCACGCGTGCGGTAAACTTTAACAAGTATCAAGCGTCATACTTAGGAAATATTCTATGTTGTCTCACTCAGCCAATCCAAACAATTCAATAACCAAGACTCTGAGATGTAAAGTTGACGCTCGCGTACAGTAGTATACTCGATGCGGCTCACGTCTCGAAAAGCTCCGCGAGTGTGACTCTTAGCCGCGCTCTTTATATAATATATACGCGCTTGCGTGAGCGTCCGCTGCGTTAGCATATATAACGCGGGCGTAGGCTAAAACATCGTAATTCCGGCGCATCGGAAGAGAGTTAGTTTCGCATATGCGAAGCCACGTGTCCCCGCGTGTGTGTATGTGGGTACGTATATATGTATGCGTACGCGCGCCTCCCTGGATGCATCAGCACCGCACGGCTATATTCTCTCTCACTCTCTCTCTCTCTCTCTCTCTCTCTCTCTCTCTCTCTCTCTCTCTCTTGCTATATAGCTCTCCGGGAGAGCGAGAGCGAACAGCAAAACAGTGGAGTTTCGTATAATGGCGAATGTCAGTATATGCCTCGCTCGCTCGCTCGCTAGCTAGCTAGGGAGCAACGTAGGAGGAGGCGGAGGTGGAGGAAGAGGACGCCTGACCTAATTTACATACATATAAAGCGCATTCGATGTGTTTTAGGGGTCGTAAATCGGCGCAGCTACGCGAATCGTTAAACCCTTCCTTGCCCGCAACACCCCGCTGATATGCAAGCCCGTGCGGGAGACGAGGAGAGTGGCAGGAGGAGAAAGACAGTGTGCGTGTGTATGTATGAGTGTGTGTGTTCGGGTATATGTGCGAGCGGAGAAAATCCCTATAGGCGCTCGACACTTTGTAACGCGAAGCGCGGCCATTGTTTTGCAAGGAAATCTGGAGCTCCCTCACCCCCTTTGCTTTCTGCCACCCTCCTCGCGCACGCGTTTCTGTCTTATTACTGTGCGCACGCCCGCGCGTGTGTATTCAACGTACGTTGCGGTCTTTCAGCGAATCGCGTTGCACGGCCACATTATTTTGCGCTGCCGAGGCTATTGCCGCCACGGGCGGGGGACGTGTGCGCGCGAGCGCCCCAACGTCTGCCGGTCATCGATCGTTCCGCCTTGGTTTAATAGACTTTCATCAGGCAGGGCTTAGAAAATTATCCGGAGTCACGCATTTTTAATGCTTGCGAGGATTTTGAGGATGATTTTCTTCGTAAAAATTATCTTTTTTTAGTTTTCGTAATGTTTCAAATGAATTGAGGTAGTTATTTTCTTAAACGAATTAATTCGATTTCTGCCGAATCTGTTAACAACAGTTTCAAGCAAATGGCTTTCAAAAGCGAGTTACCGTTTACTGTCTGACATTAACAAAACTCTGGTAGAAATGAACAACAGTGTTTAGCAAACAAATCGATTGTTTCACTAGAAAAAGACTGAAAAAGACTGTATCCTTTACTATGCGATCATTAAAACAATTATTATTTATTAAAACAAAAAATAGACTCCATTTCAATTTTCGAGAAAAATCTGTAACCAGCAATTTGTTATAGTGAGAGTGAAAGAAATAAAATAAAGTGAAAAAATTACCGTTTTCTAAATGTTTCTAATTAAAAGATTAAATTACTCTAAAATATTTAGATAATCATTTCAAGGTTATGTAACTCTATAGCGTTCTCTCTCCATTAAATGGTCAATATGACCAAAATAATCGTTTCATCGATACCGAATAATTATAGCTTTTTTCTTTTCTATTTTCTAATTTGAGAAGGTCTTCCAGGGAAACTTCATTATACTACAATATAAGATTCATTGCTCTAAGGTAATTAGATTCGGAAAAACATAAAAACTATCAGAACCCAACTAGTTCAAGTAATGAAAAAACATGGATATTTTAAATTTGGAACTATTTATCTTTCAGTTCAAAATTGAAGCATTATCTTTACAACTAATATTTATTAATAATAAATATACAAATATTTAATTTAATGTAATTGGAAAACGACTACCTTCCCGGGTAAAAAAAGATTAAAAAGATTACATCGAACGTATGGGCAATATATGGGCCATATGTCGCTCAGGTGTCCGAGCCATGGTAGTGGTCATACTACTTCCCATATAACGCCCATAATGTGGCCCATATTTGACACATACGAATAGCTAAAAAAAACATCCAAATCGAAAAACCCTTTCCTCCTGAGTATATGCATCAACGATTACATTCGCGGCTTAAATGGCCCTTAAAAGTCTTCGATTTGACAGCTTTATTATTCACCACCGCCGTTGCGCGCATCATCAGCCGTAAAGGCAGATGACGCCGGCGAGATGACTCCCCTTTTGCGAAAAATTCGGGAGCCCTGAAGAACGAGAGAAAGTGCGCTGCGAAAAAGAAACAACGAAGAGAATACGTCGGCACAGGCACTCTCGTTTCCCTCGCGGGTATATAAGGGAAGGCGTATGGAGTATTATTGGCGCGGCGAGGCGCAAACGCCGCCGCTTCGTCTCCGTAAAGAGAGAGAAATGGCGAATTTTGATTTGCGAGCCTCGAATTGTCGGTAATTTCAGTAATGGCTCACTCACTCTACCGCCGCCTCCGTCTCTGCTCCAGCGAGTACGTTCCTCTCTCTCTCACTCTCTCTCTCTCCCTCTCCGACGAAGTGCCAGGAGAAGAACGAACCGTTTACCGCGGTGGTAAAGCAGATATATACGCGCTTAAGTTCTCTCTCTCTCTCTCACTTGCACAAAGTAACCGCCTTTCCCGGGCTCACCTTCGCGGTAACTTCATAAAAGAGTCTCCTCCTCCTTCTGTCCTCCCGTAGCGGTGGCTGTATCCTTCTGTGGCGCACCGCGCCATTCCGCGCATTCAGATGATTCCCTATAAAACGGTATATCTCAATTCTCGCGAGCGCGGTAGCATTGCGGACGCCATCAGCTCTTTTCGCGCCTATAAGAAGCGAAGAGCTATATAGCGTCAGCAGCGTATAACCGGTGATCCGAAACGTCTGCATAACAGCGCTTTAAATTTGCGCCGAGCGAGCGAGGTAGGCATATATCGACGGCTGAGAGGATGAAGAACGTATCTCGGCGTGAGGATGAAGAACGACATATCTGGCCGCGCGGATGAAGAACGACGTATCTCGGCGCATGCATACTGTATACTAGCCGTGTAATGGCCGTAAAAGCGCCGAGATATGTCGTTCTTCATCCGCGCGCCGAGATACGTCGTTCTTCATTTTCGCAGCGAGATACGTCGTTCTTCATCCGCGCGCCGAGATACGTCGTTCTTCATCCGCACACCGAGATACGTCGTTTTTCATCGGCGCGCCGAGATACGTTCTTCTTCCGCTCAGCCGTCGATATACGGCTCTAATGTTGCCACTGGGGAATTTCAGGGACGACTGCTGATTTGTTTAAACGATAGTGGCTTTTGTTTTCGGTCATCATTTACTTATTCGTCGGTTAATTGTATTTGCTCGTCAAGTGAAATATATGAATTATTGATTGTTAATTTATTTATAAGTTGAAATAATTTTGCGTTTCGTCGCAAAATATTGTTGTGTCAACAAAAAATATAATGTAAAATATATTTTTATATAAATGTGGATATTAATATTTACGTATTTATGTAAGCGAAATTAGATGACAGGTTTTTTTTAAATAAAGACATAGGATAGATGTGAAAGTTACTTTTAATCGAACTTCATTTACCGATAAGTTCGTTCAATTATACAATTTTATGCCCTAGATACAAAAATCACTATTATTTTATATGATATTATAATGTAGGGAATAAATGTGGAAGAGTGTGTATGAAATGGTGGGAGATTGCAGAAAGAGTCATTGCAGGCTGAGGTAAAATGTTGGACGTGCCTGAATAGTTACCGGATAGACCACTAGGTAGTTAGTGCCTAGCGCATAGCGTGAGTGGTTCTCTTAGTTGCACGATTGGCCACTAGGTGGTTAGTGCATAGCGCACAGTAGGAGTGGTACTCCCGCAAGCGACCAGCTGAGACTCCGGTTATAAGGCCGCGTTATCGGGAGTGCACTCACTTATACGAGTCTAATACGAGTCTAATACGAGTTGTGGCTCATTACATTGTGGATCATTACATTGTATCAACAACATAAAGCTTGTTCTGCCTAAATTTACAATTTTTTTTTGCTCATTTTTGCAACGGAAGTACTTGCAGAGTTACTTGCAATAGAAGACATTTTTTAACCGTATAACGCATTTTTAAAGTAACATGGGACTTACCTCTGATAAAAGTACCTACCGTCCACATTCAACAATCTATTCCCTCTAATCGTTTCATTAATTTTTGTAACACCGGGTTATAAATTCCCATCATTAAATTGCAGGTGTCAGAAAAGAATGTTATGCATTACAATACATCCCGATTGTTGGGCCGTTATATCCGTGCTCTCATCGATCAGAATTAAAAATTTGGTATTTTTCAAGATACTATTAATTTTTTCTTTATGCACTGGTCCTATAACATTGGTTATAATAGTGCCCGTGTAAAAAAAATACTTTGGCATTCTGGCACTGATGTTAAAGAGATCTAGCTAAACTAGTCTGGTTAAAGTATGGCCGTAGTTTGGCTACGGCCACCATGCCAGACTTATCATTTTGCTTCCTCCTAGAGGAAGCTTTGTGATAGTAATTTTTTGAGTTGTTGTAAAAACATGTAATTATTTTCCGAGGTGTTAGGAATCAAAATACATGGTTTCTGAAAAATGTTTGTTTTTTTTAGGGGGGCCTGAGGAGGAGAAATTTTTTAGATACCCACAAAGTGGGTAGTGTCGAGATTCCTACCGACTAAACCTCCCCTCCTGTGATTCTTGACGTCCTAGCTCTATTATGGCGCAGAATCCTCCCGGACTCGGTAGTTCGTGAAGAGCCTCTGAGACTGTCTCTTCTACCTTCTTCAGTGCGTGGTGGGTTGACAGGCCCTTCAGGCACCACTAGGTCGCCTCTTGGGTCTTGGGGCCCTCCTGTTCATGTCCTTGTTTTGGCATTAAAGTCGCCCGCCAAGATAAGTGGGCCCTTCCACTTTCGGGTGTGTTCCTCTAGCGTAGCCAAGTCTAGCTCTACCAGCACATCCGCGACGTTCGGAGAGGAGTAGCAACTGAATATAGCCAGCTGTCCTAGAGCTACGCCTACATTGCCGTTGCCAGATATCACTTCTCTGGCCCTGTAGTATTCGTCCTTACAGACGTATTTTGCCGCATCGCCTCTCTTGCCCTTAAACTACATTGCGTCGTGGAGATCTCTGTTTTGCTCCGAGATAACGAGTATACCTACTTCTTTTTCTTTCGCGGTCTGTATGGCAAGGTCTTGTGCATCCTGCGACCGGTTGAGGTTACTCTGGCAGCATGTTCACGCTGGGAAAGTTAGCCATTTCCGTTTTGGTGATGGTCCAGCTTCCCCCTAGCTATCTGAAGAGGTGTGTGGGGGCGTGTCCGCATGCGTGTGCGTGTGTGTATGTGTGTGTGCGATTGCAATATTTTTGTTCGTTTATACCATGGCTGCAATACATATTGATTCCTTGATTAACAACCTTTTTCTTCACGAATCTCCCATTCACTCGACAAGGTTATAGATTCCAATACGGCCCAAATAATCCTGACATTATTACTCTTGTTATCCTGAGTCATCTACGATCAAGGTTATGTACGCATGTGTTGACGACGTATGTTTACGCGCTAAAGAATCAGCGTTGCCAGATCTCTTTTTTGGAATAGGAAGTTTTGGAATAGGTAGAGGACTGCTCGACAAGAAAAAATAGTCAAGTACGAGGGAATTTTTTTACTACGATTTTACCTGATGAACGTCCTTAAGTGTACACTCAGAAAACGATCCGCTAAAAATGGCGCCTGGAGGATTTCCTCCTGTAAATCAAATATTTATTAATAAACAAATAAATAAATAAATAATATAAGTATTAAATTGTATTTGAAAGTAAAAAAAGTCTTTATTTATTTTCTGAAT
>UXGD01007663.1:0-10583 GCA_900474315.1 Torymus auratus | reverse complement strand
GAGAGAGAGAGAGAGAGAGAGAGAGAGAGAGAGAGAGAGAGAGAGAGAGAGAGAGAGAGAGAGGGAGAGAGAGAGAGGGGCCACGGACTTCAAAATATCCATCTACACGAAAAAGAGATGATATGAGTGGCGGGCAAAGTGCACCATTTCAACGGCCAAAAAAGGCACGTGTGACGAACGGACAAAGCACGACGGTGGCGAATCGAAAGAAATGCATACCAAAGACGTAGCTAGAGCTAGCTGTTCGTACTGTAGTCAAGTTTACATTATTGTTCGCGAATAAAGGACTTTTACTAAAATTAGAATAACTGCACATCGCTAAAAAAACTTATTTATATTTTCATTGAGTGCTTGTCAGTGATACTAAATTACGATTCTTAGTTTTTTTTTGCAGTTCTGAGCTAACTGATTGCCAACTAAATAATAGCTGCATTCCTCTCGTAATGATATTTTTTTACCAATATATTGATGCTCCTAAGATAAAAATACAATAACGCTAAATAAATAGATTTAAATAATTAATAAATTAGAAAATTGTTTAAAGTCGAAAGCCGTACATGAACACAGAAGCGCAAATAAGTACTTTAAGGATGTTATGTATAAACATCATTATAAAAAGTTTAAAAAATCACATGCCTAAATGAAAAAGAAAACGAAAGAAAGAGACAAAGAGGGAGGATATACTATATAGCTCAGTGTGCGTGTCGAAAACGGTGAGAGTTTTCCAAGCTCCGCGGTCGTGCTGCTCAGCATGGAGAAAAGGCTGAGGGGCCGTGTTAGTGGCTGGTGAGAAAAAAAGGTAAAAGTGCGCAGAAATGAGAAATAACTGGCGCTCGGTAATGTGACGTAGCAAGAGATAGACGGCTCATCTTTTCTTTTTTTTTTCTTGCTTATATTCCCTGCAAGCACAAAATACTTACGCATAAACGTACTCGTAAAGATATTCATGAACACGTATATATGAAAGAATCGTAGCCTTCATCCGACCTCATTTTCTCCCATTGTCGTTATCGCGAGCACATGTATAACGAGATCTAATTGTCATTTAACCAATGACCGCCGACCGACACTCCATTGCTATATTAAATTCTCTGACACTTGAAATAGATATATATTTGAATAGAGCACTCGTCACAATCAATTCCGCCTGTTTAATTTCGATTTTTCACGTCTTTCAACTTTCTCATGTCTCACGTCCATTTATTTCATGCTTTATAAACTTAAGGGGGCAAGCCTGGGTTAAAGTCTAAAAAAATAGAATTTAGTATAACCAGTCAGATATAATTATTTTTTCAATTCTATATAAAAACAACTTTATACCTCAAAGGCTCCTATATTTTATTTTATAAGTCTGTAATTATGACCGCTGGGTTTAAATATCAATTTTTGTATATCACCACAGGGCACGTAGCACTGCTCTGGAACGCTTTGACCAAATGAATGAGAGAGTAGGGAAACTCTTGTTTAAACATATTTACACAGAATAAGTGGAGCAGATTTTGAAAATAGACAATCAATTAATTTCTATATATAGAAATATGTGAAAAAATTGGAAAAAACATAAAAAAATTATTAAAAGGTGGATATTAATGAGTGAATTCAAATTTTTGAAAAATCTACTCCACTTATTCTATGTGAATATGTATAAACAAGATTTTCTTTACTCTCTCATTCATTTGGTCAAAGCGGCCCAGAGCAGTGCTTTGTGCCCTGAGGTGATATACAAAAATTGATATTTCAATCCAGCAGTTATATTACAGGCTTATAAAACAAAATATAGGAGCAAGGGAGGTGTTAACATGTCGTTTTTATGTATATTTTTGAGGTATAAAGTTGTTTTTTAAATAGATTTGAAAAAAACATTACCTGACTAATTATACTAAAATCTATTTTTTCAGGCTTTAACCCAGGCTTACCCCTTAATGAAGAGTAATCCAACGGTATAATTCAGTCTTATTTCCAAGAATATGACTGAAAATAAAAAATATACGCATGTATTACAGTGAAATCCTGGATGATGAGGTAGTTCTGAAAGGTCTTTAATACGTTTGAGTGCTGAAGCATGAATTGAAATATTTTCATTTGTATAAGCTTTTAGCAAAACTAACTAGTAGTGAGGTGCTTTTTTCAGACTTACGTAGCACAACTTGAAAGTAATACGTGCCACATACCAAAATATAGTTTAATTTTTCGGCAACGCATGAAAAACAAGCAAGGACTTGTACTTGTGCATGGCTCTGTAGAAATAGCCAATAGATTATCAAAAAAATGTTTATCCCTCCCGTCCAAAGAGCTAAAAGCTCTGAAATGCGTCGATGCTGGATGAGGCACGAGCCAGTGCGCGCGAGAAATGCGTTGACCAGTCGGGAGAGTGAACGGCGATTCGGACTCGGGCTCCGTTTTCGACGCAAGTTTTGCGCACTTGGCACCCGGCCCCCGAGCTGGACCACTGGCAGCCGCGCTGCGAGATGGTCTAATAAAACTTTTCGACGACTTCTCTCCCTCTCTTTTTATCTGTAGGCGCTTGCTGCGCGCGCACCTGCACGCCTTTTTTCGCCACGCGTTTCTTCGCCGATCCGCACGCTGGCTGCAACTCCTGCGCTCTCGCGCGTCTTTTCTCCCCGCTCTTTTCGCTCCCCATCCCCCGTCCCTGCCGTTCGCGCCATTCTCCTTTTTCTTTGCCTCGTGTTTACCTCCCACGCTCTCTCTCTCTCTCTCTCTCTCGCTCTTTTGTCTTTTTCCCCGTCGCGTGCGTCGCTCGATACCTTCTTTCTTTGTTTTCCTTTTCCGCGCTTTTTTTCTTTCAAAGCCGCTGCAGCCGCTGTCGCTCGCGCTATACTCCTTTCTCTCTCCGTTTCCCTTCCCTCTTATGGCTATTCTTTCTTGCGCTTTCTGTCTTCCGCGCTCTGCTGATTCTGCGTGCCTCTCGCGTCTTTTTCTTCTTTTCTCATCAGCGTTCGTTCATAAAATTATCGCGACCGCGCCGCCCTTGTTCAAGGCCGGCTGAAGAAGCTTTTTTAACACCCTCTTCTCATGAAAAGTCGCTAAAAAAGTTTCTGGCAGTCAAGGGGCTAACTTAGCCTTGCATGGGAAGTACAGCAGATTATTTGTTCTCTCTTTTTTTCGGTGGGTTCGGCCAAGTGCGATGAAACGTACGAGCGGCTGCCACGAAGAGTTGAAATTCAATTAATTGTTTGCTTCAATGAAAATTATTGTTATTCGTATTGCAGTTTGGGAGGGGCTGCAATAAGTATAATGAAAATAATGAAGTGAAAAGAGAAAAGTTGATTTACTTATGCGGCCCCCCGTTCTTGGAGAGAATGCAAGAGAAAGAATTGTTGCTGGAGATATTTCGAGGAATGGCCAAGTTTGCGCTGTGCAGGGTGCAGCGGAGTTGAGTGGAGAGGTTTTGAAGCCAGAGGTGTATCCCCTCCCCCCTCGAGAGAGAGAGCTGTGCAACCGAGAGTATCCGTTTGGAGGGGCGTTGTCCCGGGCCTCGGCCCTTACATCATTTAGATCCCATTTAACATAGCGTCCTACCTGGATCTCTGTCGCATTATACGAAACATATGTTATGCTGAGCATGCGCGTAATGTAGAATCTCACTGCGGTGCGCTGCACAATGCGTCCGCATTCACGCACCTATACCTGCCGTGCCCAAACTGGCTCTGCGGAATACGCGCAGAGTTGTTGCTGCAGCCGTATGGAACGCGCAGCGCGGCCCGGCTGCATTCGTTATTTTTTTCGTTTTATTTTTATGGCCCAAATGCATATTAGTTTGGTTATCGAAGCTCGTTTACCGATCCCAGCTAATGGATTTATTTTCATTCTTGTTTTTGCCACTGCTTTTCCCTGCCTTCGCTGCTCGTACGCGCGCATTCATATAAATTCCGCGCTTCGCAATGACGTCACGCGCGTGCAGAGAGAGGACTTTTTTGAAATATTCAACAGTTTTTTAATATTCCTGCTACGCAAATTTTATTCAAGAATTATATTTTCATAGTGTTGCATAAACATGGAAAGATTATCCGGGAAATTCACATTGAACTACCACCGAAATGTCGAAAACTTGGACAAAGTCCATAATTACCGATCGACGATAATATATTTAATATTTTTAACGATTAAAATGTACGATTAAATGTGGTACATCTGATTAAACATGAAAATAATGCTGAACAGTAAAGAGTAGATACACAGAGTTTTCAAACTCTTTAATTGTTTTATCGTTTCATATTATAAGGTCGTGTTTATTACACTATAATGTAACTTAAAGATGATATGGTGATCATGAAATATTATAAATGTTGGTAAACCTATTTTTTCATAAGTTTCCACAAGTTATTTAAAGTTGGCAATATAATTCAGCCATTGCATTAAGATTAATATTAAAAATTTACTGTTAAAGTTGATTTTAAAAATGTTTTGAAAATTCAGTAGGCGGGTACATGCTAGCATCTGCTACAGAACACCTAGTCCTCTCATTGGATAGTCTTTATTTTAGAACAAAGTCAAAATACGACATCATCCTGCAATCCTACTGCTGATTTCTTTCACGTACAAAAAATACCACTTCGTTTTCAGTATGTATTAACCCTTTTGCATACGAATCCTGAATCCCGCGTACAGATAGCACATGAGTACGCATGCAAGAATAGAATAAAAATTTGAAAAACTGCTAATAGAAGCAGTTATTAGCTTGGCAAAAGGAAATGCAACTGTCGTTGCTATCAGATTACACAAAATAAAGATGAACATCCGGAGCGTCATTCCTATATAGCGTTGTTTATCTCGTTTTCGCATCGACGATGTTTTACGCGTAGTTTTTGTTCAGCATAAATAATACTGGGTTAGCAGGTGAACAAAGTCATTAATACAAAGATATAGAGAAAATCGATAAACATTGAGAAATCGATGCTAAATCGGCATAATCCAATACTCAAGGGTTTACATTGTTAACCGCAAATCTCTTTATCTTCAATCTTGCTTTCACTATTAACCAAGTGTTCGAGAAAAAGCGGAGAAAATTATCTATTTAGCTTTTCCTAAATAGCTTTTCCATGACTCCACTATATAATGGCAATTTTTTTTGCATGAAAAGCGGGACAAAAGTGGCATTTTTTCCCTCTAATGCTTTATTCCCTGTTTAGCGGGAATAATGGATATTATTCTCTATTTAACGGGAATAATAAATATTTCCTGTAAATTTTTTCATTTTTTAAAATTTTTTGTATTTTTACATTTATAATACATTTGAATAAAACTAATAAAAATATGAGAGTTAAATACAGTCTGTTTTGCACCTCATTCACCACTCGCGCCACTGCCAACACAGCGTTGTCTCATACAGTATCTACCATTTTTCCAAATCAACACAGTGGCCGCAGTTGAGTTGTGAATAAAGTTCTATACGCAACGCGGGAGAAAGGTCGATTATTCTTTCTGGTCATTGCTGTCTTCGCTTTGTTCGAGCAGAAAACCCACCCGCGGGAATAATTTGCGACTTTACTTCCTTGTTGCATAATGTAGTATTATTCCCATCTCCTCTATAATGGACATTTTATAACTTGAAAAGCGGGACAATGGAGGCGCCTGTATCCCTCTTTACTTTATTCCCGCATATGAGGAAGTAATAGTAATAGTAATAGTATTTTCTGTAACCATAGTATTTTCTATAACCCTACGGGTGAGTTCACTTCCCGAGTGAGCAAAGCGAAGCAAGGGCATGCAGTGATCACCCAAGGAAATGGCCTACTTTAATTTCGTGTTGCATATGTTACTTCATTCCCAGCTCCACTGTGGCCACTTTGTAAACTTGAAAATTTATTTTATATTTATGTGTTATAATTTTTTCCGTTTCAACCAAATACATCGTAAACTTAAAAAATTATACAATGTTACTTTATTCCCGCATATGCGAGAATAATGTACTTGATTTCCTTATATGTAGGGATAATGTACTTTATTCCTCGTGCATATGCAGGAATAAAGTGAAGGGGGACGCCCCACATTTGCCCCGCTTTGCAGGCTATAAAGAGACCATTCTCATGGTGCTGAGAATAAAGTACTGTATAAGTATGTAACGCGGAACTAAAGTCGATTACTCCCTTGGGTGATCACTGCACTCGCTTCGCTTCGCTCGCTCCCCAGCACTAATATGTGACTTTAGTCCTTTGTTACATAATGTACTATTATTCCCCCCATCACAACAAAAACGGCTACTTTGATCCCCGAAAAGCGGGAGAAAGGTTAGACTTGGTTTCCACTTTTTAACTAATTTTCCTTTTTTCCGCACTTAACGGGTAAAAACTAAATTGGCGGGAAAAAAGTAAGTTGCATATGAAGTTAGTCAAACATCTTTCAATTAATGCACTCAAATATTGCTTGTAAGATTTATTAAAATATTTCATTAACTGTCTGCAGATGAGATGGGAATAAAGTACTATACGTAACTCGGGAAAAAAGTCGATGATTCCAACAGGTTAGTTCGTTGCTAAGTATTCGATGTCTAAGGTTATGGAAAGTGGCATCAACACCTGAAGTATGCAGTAGACCCTTTGTTTTTCTGGATTAGGGAGAGATACCGGTAAAAGGTCCATTCGAAAATTTCACGTCTTATAAGAATGGTACCGATATTTATGGCACATAGAAAAGGATCAGAATCTTTTAATTTTTGATCCAATAAACAGCAGGCAGGTAAACCAAAAGTAAGTATTCGATTACTCTATGGGGGCATCGATATAGTATTTTCCTACTGAAACATATAACTGGCAAAAGCGTCGAAAAATTAATGTGAAACCGTTTTTGACCAATAACGAAGTTAGGCCTGTTTATTTTTCATGGAAAATAGTGTGCACAAGTGAATGACGGGGCAGAGTAAAGCGGGGAAAAACTGTTTGAACCGGCGGCCGGTCGAGAGTACATATAGGGTAATGACAGAGTATTAAGCGAGTTTGGGCAAGTGCAGCGTCGACGCGCTGCTGGCGCAGCAGCAGTAACGCACGTGATGTGCGCCTGCGCTTCAAATTCTACGCGCAATAATGCGGCAGCGACGGCGGCGCGTCGACGAGTGCATCAATTTTCGTCTACGTGCAGCGCAGCGAGCGCGTGCAGTGCGCGCACAACTTGCCGACGGGCTTCGCGCATTCATATTTCGCTCTCCGCTGCATTAATGCGCGGTTCATTTTAGCTGGGTGTAAGCACGCGTGGCGCGCCCTCTCGTTTTTTGTTTGCCCTCCTCCTTCCGCGAGTGACCCTCGTTTTATTTACAATTTTAACCGTGTTTTTTCTCCGCCCCACACGGCCCGCTCGCGTCGCTTTGTTTACTTGGCTTATTTAAAAAATAACAGCGTGCCACACCAACGACAGCTGGATTGGGAATTTCCGGGAATTTACAACTTTTATTACGGGAATGTATGGAAATGAATTTTTAATTTTTGCACTCGCGTTTCTCAATATTATTAAAGCGAGCTAACGCAAATAAAACGTGAATTATACGAATTTCCATGATAATGGTAGAAAATGATGTGGCCAAACATACGGATGACGAGCGATCGATATTTTTTCATGCTTATTAATTTTCGAAAGTCCCCTTCACTTCGACCGAATGACGGTACAAACATCTTTATTTTCAACGGCTTAGCTTGCTTAGTTTTCTCATTAAAACATTTATATTATAACTAAAATCATTTTCTGCGAAAATAATGGAAAGTGATTTGATAATTTATTCGAAATTGATACCCATTAACTTGAAGAATTGCAATTATCGATATAATATATATTCTGTGGACTTGACATAAAATTAATTAAGTTCTATAAATTATAGCACAGTGATTGAGGGTGACATTTCACATGCATAGAGTATTCTGTCAAATTTTCAGAGGGTGAATTATCTATGAAAACTAGGCAAATGAATGACCGTTTATTTCGAAATTTCATTATATGCTGGAATTGGAATATTGAGTGCAATATGCAACTTTGATGATATACACACGACTAAATTAAAATATCTCTCTCAAAGTGCTGAAGACAAGAAATTAGAAGAAGTCTGTTGAAACTGAAAATACACAGTATAAATACTTCTTATGAAAAAATGCAAGGCAAACTGATGTGATTAGGCAAAATGAAGTAAGTCAACGAGTGCTTGAAGTAAAACGTCATCTGTAAATGTCGTAGTTTTTACGAGCTTTTACCGCGCCAAAACGTTTCGTTTCTCTCTCTCTCTCTGTGTGTGTGTGTGTGTGTCCATAGAGGCAACGTGTGGCGATAGTATGCACAAAGTAGTCGACAAGGCGAAGGACTATAATCAGGCTCATAGGGCCAAGGGCGCATGGATCATTCGGCGCGGGAGAAGAGGAAACGCTCCTCGTCAGCCGGCGAACAAATGTGCACGCGCGCGATCGCTCGTTTATTTTTCGCGCGCTGCGCTCATTTCGCGCGGGCACATATACATTACGAGGGTGGCGGCAGGCGAGAGAAGTAGAGAGAAAGAGAGAGAAAGAGTAAGAGGGGAGAGCGAGAAACGCCCGCGTCGAGTGGAGCTCGGAGATTTATGTATTTTCGAGGACAGGAACCACCGCCGCCACCGCCACTGCGGTATCTGCTTTACGACTCAGCAGATGAGCGAAATGGCTTTCTCTCCCTTTCGCTCTCTCGCGCAGATATAGGATTGCCGCCGACGCGCCGATTCCCCGCGGGAGATTTTCTCCCGCCTGCTCACGCGGCTGATCGTCCTCGTCACATCAACGAGCTTCGCCATCTATGTGTGTGTGATCTCGCGCGTGCGCGGAGTTGTGCTTGCTGAGCAACAATGGACTAGACGCTGCTTTTCGCATGCGTTATAGCGCTTTTACCGGCCCGTAATTTACGTGCCTGAAGCCCGAAGAAACTTGTAAAACTTACGCCACGACTTGTTTCGCCTCTTTCGAGTTGTAATTTTCACCCCTATACTGTTACTACTTGTAGCTAACTATACAATGCTCAAAAAAAATCATCATCTCTACTCAGATAATTCTGTTTAAAAAAATGTACCTTTAGAAATCATGAATTAATGATAGTTAAAAGTAGTTGCATATCCGTGACCTGTATTAAATTTATATTTACTACCATAATGTTCAAAATACATATCCCAGTAAGTACGGCTATTCATCAATAATAGCGTATGACCCGCAAGCACGAATTTATATATTATGATTAACTACACTGAACAAAATTTTAGGTTATAGAAACCATAGTTTCGATTTGCGGTATACTAACACTATCTATACAGATCATTTACCCTTACAGAAGGTTGAACCAGTATATTTGTATAATGTCACGGCATCACTATTAGTCAGATGCGGAAAATGTATTTGTACAGCTCTGACAATGGTACGATTTAGTTGTGTGCTTGCATTCGTTTGTCAATGCTACAACGCGAAGCCGAGGTTTATGTTATAACCTGAAGGAATCAAAAAATCCGCCGCTTCAACCACGTGTTCGCAATCCGCTTTTGCGTATTTAATATGTAATCCAGTGTATTGATTAATCGAGACTATTTTAATGAAAAATATGTATGTATGTCGAATCATATACCGAATTGATGCTTCGATAAAAGAACTCTATACATTAGTGCTTTCAGTGTATCTTGTACGGCTCTTACATCTGTACCTAAACAATTCAGCCATATAAAATCAGACAAACACTATCGTTGTCCGAGCCGTAGTTTCAGTTCTCACAACCTAAAATTTTTGCTTCCTCAAGAGGAAGCTTTGTAATGGTGAAAATTTTTTTTGAAACTTATACTTATTTCATCCTTTTATCTTCCCGTCGGGTATAAAGATGCGCGTAAGCGAGGAGACAACGTTACTCTCGATTTCCTCCGGCGTGCCGGGGCGTAGTCGCTCACGGCCGGACTACCGAAGACTTGGGTATTCGCTGCAGGATTCCAGCGTCGAGAAGGCATCACCGGCTCAAGAATCAAGAAAGAACTACTCGCAAAAAACTAGATTGTAAGTGTACTGAAAAGCGTCGATACACTATTTTTATTAAAAGCACATATTATAAGTTTATATTCCTGTATATTTTTATTACACAAAAACTTCGGTACATTATTGTACTAAAGTGCAATAAACGAAATATATATATATATATATATATATATTCTAATCTTTATTTCTTGAAACCTAGAACAGTGTGAGCTCTCGAGCGAGGCTAACTTCCAGGACACACAACCATTATATTTAAACACACCCAAATCTGGGCATAACACTATCATGGTCTCGTTAATAAGTGTACTACAGGAGGAATAGTACATTATGTAACAAGGGAAGAAAGTCGCTCTTGATACTTTAGTCCCATCTCAAGGGCATTGCTTCAGTTAAAATCCTAGTTTTAAAGATAACTAACAAAATTCAAACGCGCTTCGTGGGTTCCATTTTGTTTTTGAGGTTATGACGATTATTTTTCACTATGATTTAGTTTTAAATAGTTTAAATGATAAGTTTAAATGATAAGATAGATACAATTACAAAATCAAATGTTTTTATTCTATTTTAATTATTTAGTAGTTCTAGAAATACATGAGTTTCAAAATTCAAATCTAG
>UXGD01007662.1:0-10584 GCA_900474315.1 Torymus auratus | reverse complement strand
CCACATATTACACTGGTTGGGGACAATGTTGGGTAAACATTTCAAGTGATTATCTTTTATTAGCGATGAATATTAGTATCTTTGTTTGATAAAAAACAAAAAAAGTTTTATTATTGAAATTCATTAGCAATTTTTTTTATGAAAAATTTATTTTTGGAATTTCAATTTAATAAAAGGAATCGATAAATTAGTTTGAGGGAGCTAAGTGCCAATGAATTGGCAGGGGTTTTTTCAGGGCTCAAATTAAAGCTTATGTTATAAAGAAAAAGCTCTAAAAAATTTTACAATGATAGTACGTGATTTTTTTTTCAAGATTGAAAAAAAAAATTGAAAATGTCCACGATTTTCACTCTTTTTGTAATTTTTCAGAAAAAAAGTCTTCCTCTACCATATGTTAGACGCTTTTTAAATTTCTCTATTGAAAAATGAACATTTTCTTGTTTGATTCGGTCATGTCGTTCTTCGTAAAGAACATGAGTTATATATAGCTTTTTAAATCTAAAATTTTTGAGTTACATCAAATTTTAAAAGTTTCTGAGATTTGCTCATATACAACGAACGAGAATTCCTCACCAACAACAATCACGAAAAAACATTCCTAAATCCACCCACACCGAAAATTTCCACCCACCACCATCCACTTCTCGGCAACCTCGAGGGGGACGCGTTTCATCTTACATATATATACACCTCTTTGCGTGAAATCACCGCGAGCACGCGAACGAAGAAGAACAATGCACCGCCGGGGCCTTTTTACGCGAAAACTCGGGCTTAACGACCGAGTAGAAAGAGAGAGCCCCCGCGGTCATTCGACGCGCTCGCTCTTTAAGGAGGTGGGACGGACGCCGCATATATATACATTCCCGTACAAAAGTTGCCGAGCTCACCCGAGGAGCGCTGCAGCTTAGCGCGGGTCGAAAAAGAATATACGCGAATTTCCGGTGCGCCCGCGCGCGCGCGTGAGTCATGCTGCTGTTCGCGATGGGCGGCGAAGGAGGAAAAAAGATTGAATGTTGCTTAAATGGAGAGCGAAGTTGTAATTTGGGGAAGGGCGTTAGCTACGGTGAGGAATGGCTATGGGAGTTGCGAGAGGATTCTTAAATTTTGGAGCTGAGGTTGTACATATACGTGTGTGGCGGCGGTGGTTGTAGGATGGCTTGAGGAACGAATATAAGGCTCGGGTATTTATGTAAAGTCGTGTTAGAGGGTAAATTAAGTTTTTTCTTTAAACATACTATATATTATTCGAATGTTATATCATTTCTGATATATCGATTGTACTTTTAAGGGGACGACGGAGCTGATTACAGATTCGTACTCTCTAAAGTTGAATTGTGAAAAAACCACTAAACATTAGTGAAAACGATTGAAGAATTAGTGAATATTCACTTTGAATATTTCAACTAATGTTTTGTGGTTTTTTTCACTAATTTAACGTTAGAGAGTATTATATCGAATTTTACGTTGTTTAAATTTCTTTAAGGTTGTTCAAAATTAGCGCAGTCATCGGCTGGTCATAACAAGCTCCAGAACAGCGTATAACAAAAAAGGAGTTACAAACAAAAATTGAAAATAATAACGAAAAATATGAAAACTTCAGTAAAGTATATATAATTCATATTACATAATATATATACTTTACCGATATCTACGTATTTTTCGTTATTATTTAAAATTTTTCTTTTTAACTAAGTTCATCCGCAAATGAACGAAGCGTTTGCATACCTTCAAATACTTCTTTTCTAATTCCAGAACGCAGAAACACCAGTGAAGTAAACCTAAATTTTCAATTTTTTCTATTTATAAAATACAACCTACCGTATATACACGACCAAAAAACCGTTCGACACGTTTAACCGTGTATAACCAAGCATCAAACAACAAATCCCGCGATATACTTCATATAAAGCCTCCCTCAATTCCAGCTCGAACCATCACGAAGCGCGCTCCTTTCAATTTCCTCAAAATCATTCTTGATTTCATTCCACGCGATCCGAGACACGAAACGAAGCTCCCGCGTACATATCCCCTCGAGCTTCCTTCAACCACTTCTCTACGCCCCATATACATACAATCTCTCCCTTCCTCACAGACAGACATACACATACGTGCACACGTCGGGTACTCGGGTCCCTATATATACACACACACACATGAGAGGGGGGAAGAAAGGGCATTCTCCTGAATTTTCTGCCCCGCGCTCGCGCTGTCTCTCTACGCTCCGCGAGCGCGCGCACAGCACACGCTGAAAGGACTTTTCCCCGGAAGGGTCTACCTTTCTCTCTTTCTCTCTCTTTCACTCTGTATATAACCTAGCTAGACACTGCCAGAGAGAAAGAGAGCTGAGCTCGCGAGAATGCACGTAAAACCGGGCTCTCGAGCATTTACAATTTAAATTGAGCGAGCTCTCAGGCCTTTAATTCGCGAGCGATAGGGGGGATTTTACATGTCTATATACCTATACCTACCTATATAGGTGCTCGCATACGCGAAGGGAGTTGGGCGATTGCGAGATTTTGATTTTTGGGAGCGAAGTGAACGAGTTTTGAAAGTGGCCACGCCATGTCGATGTATATATCATTGAGCCATTGTTATAGCTGGAGTGAAGGTGTGCACGCGCCTGTGTGTGGTGGTGGTTGAGAGAGAGAGAGAGGACGAGAGAATCGATGGGGCTCGTTGAGCTTAAAAGTAGGCTTGTTAATAATTCTAGGGGAGATGGGGGGACTGTATAGTGAGCAATTGTTGCTTTTGGGGGAATGAAAAAGGGAATCGAGAGTGGAGAGTTGAGAGAGATGTTGTCGATAATAATGTCGATTATTGTCGCTAGTATACAATGCGTAGTATAAATTGTAAGGAAGACCTTGGGAATGCTGGGCGATGTTCTTAGACAAAATATATTTATGGCTACGAGGATTCTTCTGCGAGAGTGTAATAAATATGTATGTGGATTTACGAAAATAGAATAATTATAATTATATAGCTGGTGAAATTTCAAGGCCATAGAATGAAAGTATAAGGAATATGTTTATTCATAATGTATGAGGACTTGTAATAAATATGTTATCAATAATTCAATGAATGTAGTAAAAGTTGCTATATTTGGTTGTAAACGAGGGGCAGATTAATACTCTCAAGAAAATTGTCACCATTTATAGTAAAAATTTCTATATAGATATAATAGAAATCGCCAAAATAATAGCCAGTCTTATACTATAAATTATAGTAATTTTCATAAGGATATCAGTCTACCCCTTATTTACAATTAAATGTAATAATTTTTATTGCAAAATGTTTATCCTTGATAAGTAGTATGTCAAACTTTTGATTATTCTGATAAATGGAATATTTATGTAATTTAGTAGCAATATTAAAGATTTTTGAACAATAATACCAAATTTTAAATTATTTTTATCTTGACTTCAATAATTCTAAACTACAAAGGTCAGTGGAAAAGTACGGAGCCCTACAGTTGAGATCCCACATAGTTGGTACGGCCCTACATACGTAAAAGAAATAACTTGACAGACATTGCAAGAGAAGTACCCAGAACCTGGGCGAATTTTAATGTAACCGAGACATTTATTTGGCATTCAACGGTAAATGCTTTTTGTGTAAAACAGCAAACATTACTTTAAAATGTTGAGTAAAAATGAAAATACTATACAAAAAAACATAAAACAGTTCGTATTACCAAAAAGCTTGAAAAATATCAGTTTGCGTATGTGATCCATATATAAATAACAGAAATGAATCTATAAAATAAACAGTAACACGATCATATATTTTGTGTGCAAATATTGGATTGCATATGAAAAATAGAATATTGAAACATAAAAATGAAACTTTAATTTAAAAATTCGCTCTTCATTTACCGTGTTATTAATATTAGTTTAACAAATGAATACATGGAACTTTACTCTAAAAACAAAATATTTTCATACGCAATTCCGAAGCCAAATATGTTTATTGTAGAGCATACGTGTTTGGTATGTTTTAGGCGTCGAAAAACATCGCGAGAGACGCGAGTTTAAATTTTCATTTATTTGAGCTACGTGGAATTTTCATAGCAAGCGTCGCACGGATTACGCAAGAGTTCATGAAAAGAGCAAATTCAGCACTTCTTTGATAATGAAACTCGTTAGCAACGATGTAGTACCGACAGTATAATGCAGCCGGCTAGTGTATATACTACAAAAAGAAACTTTACGTGGCTCTAAAATGTTACTTGGAACTCAGATTTTAAAAAAGCTGCTAAAGTTTTCAACGACATTTTATAAAACTTTGAAAAAGTTAAATTAAAAAAAAATCTTGTAACACTCTCGAATTAAAAACATGAGCATAAACGTTGATGAATAATAACAAACACGTAAAATCCCAGTGACTCAATGCATTTTTCTTCCATTCACACGCATCGACGATAACTTTCACTAATATCCCACCAATCCTACTACTCGGGTTAGTTAAGATGCTCTATTGTTTAATTTTCAGCTCAATATAATATAATCTAATAACCAATAAAATAATACATGTGATAGAGAGGTACATTGTCTTATGGGAAAAAATTATTATAAAAAATTATTTATCGAATACATTAATATATTGTTGCTGGAAGAACGCAGGTCACTTCCGTTTCTTACAAATTTTTTATTTTTCATTTGATTTTAATGTTTGACGTCTCATTTAACTGTTTCAACATTTGTCTGCTACCCATCCAGGCTCATACAATGAAATGTTTAATTTGTAAGAAATAAGATGTAATTATTCATAGTAGAATTCGACTTTTTTCGAGTTTCTTTATCGTTGAATTGTAAATAATTTCCCACAAATAGTTATTTTATAATATAAGCATGGATGGGTCGAAGCCAAATGTTTAAACAGCAATTGATACGTCCAACATTAAAATTAAATAAAAAATTAAAAAATTCGTAAGAAACGGAAGTGACAATAATTGTTCTTTCATCTTTATGTATTCGATAAATAATTAATTTTTTTGCGTAAGACAATATATACCTCTCAATCACATATATAATTATTCCTCTAGTTCTTAGATTATATTTTATTGAGCTAAAAATTAAACAATAGAACATCTTAACCCGACTAACCATCTCAATTACACCGAAATTCTTTACCACCAAAAAACTAAAATCTCCTCGCACACTCGCCCAAACCTCACTTCCCACCTTCTTCTTCTTTTTTTTTTATCAACTCGTAAAATTCCCTCTCATATACCATAAACCTCGCTTTTTCAGCGTTTCCTCAACTGCAGATAACGTTTATTCCACTGTGCGCGTGTTTTAACAACAACAGCAGCACTGCGCGCGCGCCTTTCGCTAGGAAAATTCCTAGCACTCGCCAGGGAGCCCGCTTTGAAAAAAATCCTCACGTCGTCGATCCCGCGTGCTCGCTCGCATGACAATAAAAATCCAGCAGCAGCGCAGGCCCGCATGGATGTAACGTAGCGGCGTTACGAGAGTTTTGTGGCTACCTATGGGAAGGCTCGTGTGGTTGTAGTTGTAGATGGTGCGAGCGCAGGATGCATGTTTTTTTTAATGAGCGGAGGGTTTAGTGTGTGGAATTTTTTTTTTATCTAATTGGTGAAGTGGAAGTATCGTAGGATTTTCTTCAATGTATCTTTGTTGAAGACGATTATATTTTAATCTGGTGGCGTTAAATTTGCAGTCCGTTTTTGTTCCACTTGTGAAATGATTTTTCCAACATTTTCTATAACTATTTTATAGCAATTTCAGCCACCTAACCATAAAGTAGCTATCTAGAAAATGTTGGAAAAATCGTTTCCCAAGTGGAGAAAAAATGCACAATCACCACCAGGCATAATCACAAAGGAAGAGAGGATAAAATGTCACGTAAATACCCACATCTCCAAATATTCAATTCTCCTTTACCATCAGCATCCTCCTCCTCCTCCTCTGCCCTTTAACAACAACAAACTTCAAAAATACACTGTCCCCCGTCCAATTAAAGCCCGGGTATAGCGTAGTTGCCTTTGGGCTACTACCACTATATATACACTCCGGCCGTTTCATTAAGCAAATCCTGCGCAAACATCGCATTAAAACCCTCGCTCGCCGGGCTAGTTTCCCGCATTTTGCTTATAACGCGCGGCTATGTATGCATGCAGCCTGCAGCTACATATATATATACTCTCTCACGTGCGTAGCGCAGCGTAAATGACACGCGCGCGTGGAGCTGACCTCGCCCAGCGGATGCGCGCCGCGACGATTGTCAGGTTCTGCGGTGCGACTGTCCGATGTTGGATAGGAAGGAAAGAAAAAAAACACGTGTGGCCGGTGGCGAGGGTGTTTCAGCTTTTGAGGTAAATTAGTATAATGGTGTTTTTTTTTTTTTTTGAATTTTTTTGTTTTTTATTTCTTTGGTATTTTGAAATGACGATTAATCATGGAAGCAGAGAGCAATAATATTTTCATAATTAAAATGAATGTTGCATTATGTTAATGGTTTTATTTATCGAATGTGAATTCTTAGAATAACGTGAAATATCGATATACGATCATTATGCAAATGGTTTCACCGCGCGCAGAGAAATTAAATTTTCAATCAAACATTTTATATTCTCTATATATACGGGAAGAAATTGAACTCCAAGTATATTCTTTGTCATTCGGGTATAATAGTTAATATTTGATCTGATCAAACTTTAAGCTATACTGAATGATATAAGATAATTATGAACCCATCACTCTCTGATATCTCTTTTTTTCGAATTTCAGATTCGTCAGAGTATAACGGATAAACATCTCGTTCGGTCGTATATCCCAACTGCTGCCGGCGCATACCAAAGTTTGAATAATGGATCCCATCACATATATATATATATATAAATATATATAATTACTCCGCATCAATTTATTAATTAATGTATATGTATGAATTATAGATACAGTCGGTAGGGAGACCGAGCGCACATTAATATAATATAATACAATCCGTGAAAAATCCATTTGTACCAGACATATATATTATATAAATAAATGGTTTTCCGAAATTCTGAATTATACTTTTGAATAATGTCAAATTAGCGTTATCTTACAGACGGCTAACTTTTTGCTGCAGCTAAATGCGTCAACCGTGAGGAACGAGCAAGCCTCTCGGCATGATAAATATTTAAAACCGCGTGTCGCTTTTCGCTTTCGTAAATTCAATAAATCATCTGTCTTGTATAACTACAAAAAACGTCCGTAAGAAAAAGAGAAAGAAACTCTTTGACAGTACGCGTCAGACAGACGTCATCCACCTAAGAATTGAAATGTATATTCAAAAGTATTATATAGTAATTTCAACTAATAGTTGCATTCATACAATTCAACGAGAACTATATCCCCATCGAACAAAGACAACGAAACAAATCCTCGACAACAACGCGTGTACATACATATACCTACCCTCTCCACGTCTCTCCTTTTTCTCCATTTCCCGTCCTAGCTCTCGCGCCCAGCGACCGGAAACGCTCTCATCTCGCGCGCATATATACATCCCTTTCCTCGACTTCATCTTTTCGGCGCTTGCGTTTGTATATATGAATGAATCAAAGCGGTCGCGCGCGTGCGAATGAATGAGAGGGACTCGCTCGTTTCGAGACGATCGATGCCCTCGGGAAAACTGGAGCGGGAATTTTTTCGCTTTGTTCGAGCTCGCGCGCCTTTGTGATGTCGCGTGCTTTTATCAAGGTAAGAGGGGGAGAGAGAATTTCCGAAAGTGTAATTAAGTTTCGGGGGGATGAGACGTTGGTTGTGTTTTTTTTGGCTTTCAAAGTTACGTCTCTAAGAGAGCTTTACGGTTTTGACGATGGCTTGTGCGGCTGTAGCTCATGACGCCATCTGTTATCAAGGCGGTCAAGTGAGTTTCTCACCTAAAGTTTCTACATTTGTGTATAATATGGGGGTTCTCGATTTAAGCAATGAGCTCGTTTAATTTACATCGGGTTTATTACCATTTATTGATAAATATTATATAGAATTCCATTAGGATTTTATAGGGATGTCGTAAAAGACGGCAGTATTATATATTGATGAAGAATATTTCGAATAGCTCGTATATATATCGACGAGTGGATAAAATATTTTTATCATAATTCCTTCGTCATTACTTTTATAACTGCTATATATATTTACGTTATTTTAATTTATTTTATTCTGTATAATTAATATGAATTATATATCAACCAATGAAAAGTAATCTATATATAAGCGCATAAAGTTGTAGAATTTAAAAGTTATAATACTAAACAGATCGATCATTGAACGATTTAATTGCGGATGTTCGTTGCTTGCGCGCGCGCATACATCACATAGACTCGTCTGAAATAAGAAGGCAATAAACGAGTTAACAGCGAGCTTTGCATAATTGAAACCCTGTGCACTGTACGCATTCGCCGTGCTAAACCCTGCCAACACTCTCCTATCATTAAGACAGCTCTCGCCTCACTTATTCATTCGCCAAAACTTTTCTAATTCATCAAGACAGAACCTTAGTCCCTCCTCGAAAGCTCCCCCTCCTCAATTACCCAGAATTCGCTTGCGCGCGCGCGCAATTCGCGAAAACGGCCCTCGAAATTACAATCCCCCGCGCTAAACGAGGGAGTGTATATAGAGCTACTATTGCCACACGCGACGCACATTATAAGCCCTTCTTCGTCCGCTCATCAGCGATTATTACGCGCTTCAGTTGCGGTGGCTCCGATGCACTTATGTGTAACAAAGTGTATCTCTCTCTCTCTGTTCCACGCGACGAGCGTCTCTCATCGATTTCCCATTTCTTGTATAGTTGCTACGCGAGACAAGAGGAAGTGCTGTGCACGGTGGGAGGGAAACGGCTAAAATCGATGCGAGCGCGAGCGGTGAGAGGTGCGCGCCCGGGTATACGAGAGAGGGCAAGTGTGCCTTGGTCATTTATGGGTGTGGACTCGTAGCTATATGGGATTGTCTAGGTTTTGAAATTTTTGTAAGATCGATGCAGTAAAGTGAGTGATGCGCTTGTAAGCGAAGGTGCTTGTTAAAAGCTCGTTTAAGGGGTATATGCGATATGCGCGGCTGCAGGGGTTTTTAGCTTAAGGTATTATTAGAGCGTGGTTTTGTAGGTTTCGTTTTTTGGAAGGTCTATGTGGAAGGCTAGTTTTTTAATGGAAAGGTTAGACAAGGTAATTTTAGAAGACGGGGGGAGGAATTGTGCGTCTACCAAGGTTGATTGACTTTGGTTAAATGAAAATATTTGAACGTTGGTGAAGTAAAAAGTACAGACAGTATTTTTTTTTCAACAAGTGTATAAAACGGGCCTTTTTTCATGCATGAAAGCCGTGTAGAAAATCGGGCATTTCGAGCGTGATTTAGGAAATAATGAAAAATAGTATATTGTGCAACTAGGGGAGAAAATGAGATATTTCAAGTGAGGGTGAGGTGCTCAGCACAAGTTGTGTATAGGCATGGGTGCCGAAGGTGTCCGAGACGCAGACGAGTACAGAAAACACCTCACCTGAGTCTGAAATAGCTTTTCATTCCGTGTTACGCACCGTATTTTTTTCAACGAGTGCATGAGCGGGCCTTTTTATATATGCATGAAAGTTGTATAGGGGATCGTGCATTTCGAGTCGTGCACAACCGAATAGTGAATTAATACTGAAGATTAATAATAAACTAAAAATATAATTATGAAAAAATTGTAAATAAAAGTCTCATGCAATTATTTCTTACCTATCTATAAAAATTTTGCAATTTAATCTTTCAAAGTTATTTTATATCATTCTAAATATTTTCACAAATAAAAATAAAACACCGCTGCCAATATATTGGCACGTAGCTTCCTCCAAATGAATATCGCTCCTATAAGTATAGTATATAGTTAAAATATAAAATATGTTTATTCATTCTACATGTTTTTTCAATAATTTACAACTTCATTAATATTTACAAAAATTACACATTATTATTTCTTATTCTTGAAATTCTTTATTAGCTGCCACTGATAATATGTCAAAACAAGCGTACTATGTTAAGATATTAATAATACAAAATAACCTACTTACCTGGAACGCAAACAACACTTATTCTGTATAATATAATATAATAATAAATGGCATGTTTCCATTTATATAAAAGAGAACGCGATGAATGTCGAAGTGCAGCTAAAAGTATTGTTAAACGTATTTCTCGGCCTCTAATTGGCCAGTGTATCTAGCTAATTTCATGCATCGGTGTAATGCACTGTAAGTTAACCTCAATAAAAAACAAAAGCAAGTAAACAACACAAACACGTAGCACGCGTTATTTCCATTTTCTACTTATACATAAAGCCGTTCGCGTTCTCGAAAAATTACGATTTGAAAAGAGGGCTAAATCAGTTTACCCTCATATATCTCTGAAAGTCATAAACGAATTCTTTTACCCTAAGAACACATATAAATAATATGCAAACTCTACATCTCCACCAAATTTTAAAGAAATTAAAACAATTTTCTTCTTCAGTTATCATGCGTCAAAGAAAATGACTTTAAAAATAAGAAAATTTTAAATATCAAATATCCCAAAAAGTAATTGTACGATCTTGGTGAAA
>UXGD01007661.1:0-10588 GCA_900474315.1 Torymus auratus | reverse complement strand
AGGAGGGTAACTTAACCCTCGAAACGTTGGTTTAAATATATCAAATTTTTAAACAAATAAAACTCGTTCGTTTAAGTTCATTCCTCCACACTCAATAAGTTACTACGAACGTCTCATACTTCACAATCAAATCAATGTTTGAATATACCCAACATCGCTAGAGAAGTTATATCACCGACCGTCGAGTCCTCGAGGCCAAGAGACGGCATCCGTGATCGTCGAGGGCTTAGCGTGAGACTATACCTGATCGAGTGTGTGTGTGAAAGATGTTGTGCGCCCTTGCTGAGGTGAAGCTGTTCAACGTGTGCAGCTGAAAGAAGCGCATGTGCTGTAGCCATTGCGCGTCCGGCAAGAGGAGTCGACGCGAGAATCGCGATCCGCGTTGTATCTATTGACGATCCTCCTTCCCGGGTCGAGAAGGAGTTCATGCGACTAAGAGTTGTGGTCACCGCGGTACCGCTGCCGTGTGGTGGATTCGAGAGCTGGTCCTTGCAGGGCTGTTGCTGCATAGAGGAGAGAGACGCGTGGGCGCGCAGGAAAAGCAGCCGTCGACTTGGTGCGGCCGAATCGCGCCCCGGGAGTCGAAGCTTGAGACCGACTAGCCGCGTAATAATAGAGAAACGTAAGAGAGTACGCGTATTTTCTTGGCGCCTAAAATACAAGTAACAGAAAAACCATAAAGGGTTGCCCGAACGCAGTAACCAGGATTTCGCCGTGAGCGCAAAATACCGCGTTACAGTATATTTGATTTGAAATTTGTATTTTTGTTCATTGTTTTTGCGACAGTTACCTACATATTGGTTGTGGGATTTCTGTAACAGTTATTTATTTATCTAAATTTTGAGCTTAAATTTTGTATAAGTATAGCCCAGTATTTTGTATTTAATATAATCAATTATTTTAGATAATTTAAAGGTTATTATTTATTCTGTTTCAGATTTTATTACCAAGTCTCGTGTAAAAATAGGAAAGATATCCACTATTGGCTGAGACCAGCTATATTTATTACCATCTGCAGTTTGCGTGTTGTTTTATAATAATTTTCCAACTGCAGTTTATGGGGTCTTTTTTTAAATATCTTGCAGGATCAATCTTCAAATATAGTAAGTATAGCATTTCGTGATTTAATAAGACAAATATAAGGAAAATGAAATGGCTTATTATTTAAAAAGATTATTGTGATAATTCTACAAATTTGAATTGTCTGTATCGTTACATATATTTGATTCTATATTTGTATTTTTGCTCATCGTTTTTCAAAATGGAAAGTGTAAAACATTTTCTTGCAATTATCTGTGCCTTATTAGAAAAATTGTTGGAAGTATTTATTTCTCGTATGGTAGGATAATTATTGATTTAGCTTTTAATAGTACATGTCTGATTGTGAATGGACTATTATTTTCAGTTATATCTTTCTTTTAACCTTTAGACTAACAGAAAATCTAAATATAGACTTGGTTACCTTATATTTTGTTCGAACAATAAGTTTTATGAAAAAATGCATTATAAGTCATGTCCCCTACAAAACTTTTAAAGAAACTTTCTTTTGTTATTTCTCACATCATGAAATATTGTAACTTTTGTAAATAGTATCATAATTACAAAGAAATCCTCGTTGAAATGTTTTGAAGGTTTCGGAAAGGTCTCTAGTTCCAATATCTAGAAAAGTCCAGAAAAAACCTTCCGATGGAAGATTACTGAAAGATAGTCATGAATTCTTCTATACGAATTTCTCAGAATATTTTATGAATTCTTTATTTGAAGTTCCAGTACTGGAAGATATTCCATAATTCTTTAATAATGATTTCTTGAAATATTTCATGAACTCTTTTTTTCAAGTTCCAGTAATGACAAATGAATTATTCCAATGTCAGGGATTCGCGGACATATGAATATTCCTGGAATATTCCAATGAAAGCTTACTGGAAAATTGCAATTCTTTCTTCCACATATACCAGGAATAGTCTAGGAATATTCCAATCTGTGTGGGATCTTATCCATATAACGTATTCCTTCTTCAACCATCATTTTATCGGCGTCAACTTATAAAGTCTTTATAACATACATATTTTACAAAACATCACTTGAAGTATTATTCATGCCACGAAAATATTAGATTACTTTATTAGGTCATTGATACCAAGTCGATCCAACTCAAACCTTCACCTCTCCCCAACCACCCGCAAGAAACCGCCTTTTCCACCTCTTCCAAATTCATGCAAACACCTCCGCACCCTCGCATAAACACATGCAAACCGTTGATCACGTTCTCTCTCCTCGCGAAAAGTATCAGAGACAGATAACAGCGTATCACGAGAGCTTCGAGAGACGGGCGGCAGCCCCCTGGCCTCGAATGAAGTCTTCTTCGCCAGCGTTGGAGTGGGGTACGAGTCTCTCTCTCTCTCACTCTCGTTCTCTCTCGCTCTCGCCGAAGGGCCAGAAACTGCCGGCGTTGCGGAATTACTCGGCCCGGGTCTGCTCCCTTGGGGCCGAACTTGTCCTCGACAATTTCAAACTTATTTTAACATTCATATAAGCCTCTCTCTCTCCCTTCCTACCTCTCCGTGTGCGGGAGAGTCAGGGAGCGAAGCGAGCGAGAGAGGAAGAGAGAGAAAGAGAGAGAGACTCTGGCTCTCGCTCACCTTTTTATCTTCCTCGCCCTGCCGGTGGTGTCTATTTTACACTCTTTCTCTTTGTTTCCTTTGGCCGGAGTGAATTGTCGAGGCATCGCGAGTGAGATTTTTTGCGCGGCCTGGATACTGTGATTATTAAGATATTAGTTTTGCTCTTACGTTAGTTTTCATTGAAATTTTATTCGATAGTAAATCGAATTTCGTGAGAACTTATAAATTTTCAAGAGATACAGTTAATATTTACAGATTTGAAGCTGTTACAATAAGAAATTACATTTTTTTTTTCGATGAAATATTATAGTTTCACTTGCCTTTTGTCTATAAGATCTACCTATTTCATCAATAATAAAAAATATATATTCCTTCAATATTTATTATAGAGTTCAAAACTAAATATGTTACAATAATTCATGAAGAAAAAGAAGATTTTACTATATCATTTCAAACCGTTTACTCATATCACACTTCAAAAATACTAATACTATTTCTTTCAGTTGAAATATTCAACTCCGCGTCAATTATTAACCAATATATCCAAAATCCTCTACCCCATACCGAACTATTCATCAAAACGCGCTGGCGTCCTTCACACCCATCAATCCCCCTCATTTCGCGCATTTAAAAGTTTAATGAGACGCACGCACGCCCGTCACCCGTCCTTATAATCATGAAAAACGAACGTTTCCCCCGAAAAACAGTCCGAAAAGAAACAAATTAACCGTCCCGAAAAAAAACGCAGAAGCAGGGTATGTTACACGCATAACAAATAGAGGCCAATCAGCGCGGCTCAAGGCGCCGTGATAAACGATCCGCCGGTGGATCTGACTATTTATGCCTCGTGGCGATGGATTATTAATGACTCGGTATACGCGCGAGTGTGTCACTCTCCCCGGGTTATGCCTGCTACGTCGTTCGCGCGTAATAATTCGGCGTGTAATACGACGCGCACGCGCGAGTGAACGCTGTACTATGGATGAGACGAGATTACGAGGGAAGTATTGCAGTCGAGATCGATCATCCGTGGGCGTCAGCATGGATCTTCTTTATTCATTATTGGCCAGCATATGTAGATTTTTGGCTCTCGGCTTTTTTGGGGACTGGTGTTGTTATTAGGATTGTCAATTTGTCATGATAGGGGATGGATGATTAATCAAACCTCGTCAATGTCCTGATATTATAATCTTTCAGAATCATACCTTATTTTTCTGGTAAAATCGAAGGGAATGGATGAGTCCATATGTGACAATAATACTATATAAATAGGTAACTCATCACTCTAAATACTGCACATAAAAATATAATGAATCGTGAAAAAGGAAAAAATAATTAAATAACTTTCACATTATCTTTTATTTGAAAATTTCGAACAATTTACAATTGCCAATTTGATTAAATTATTACTTGTAATTATTTCAATGTCTAAATGTTAAACCTAAATCTTGATGCTATAATTATAATAGTTTTCTCCATAAATAAATTGTGTAGCGATAAAAATTGTATCACCATGATCCACATATATATGTATCACAACAATTATCATACCATGAGAGAATAAAAGTAAACACTAATTTGTACCCGACGTCAAAGAGAAAACATTTTTGTATTCCAAACAATCAGCTAACTAAATCTTTTCCTTACATTCCCCTCCTGCCAAACTTCGAAGACACCCAGCAACTCAACACCTACCCGTATATACACCTTTTTCCCAACTTACACGCGGGAGGTGCGCGGAAATCACGAGACGTCGTATTATCTCGTGGGAGGACGGGGGGAATATGACGGCTGTAACCGCGCGTGACGCGCGCGCGCAAATGCGACGCGATGCGAGCAACTGAGTGGCTAATTGAATGAAGCGCCGTCTCTCAGGAGCGCCAATCCGCACGGCGCGTGTCACACGTCAGAATTCGCGCGCACTGTATGTGTGTGTATATGTATATATAGCAGCGATTTGTCGTCGACGTTCCCCGTGCGCTGCCGCATACTGCAGAGACGTGCCTGGGAGGTGATGGGACAACTGCCGCGCGCACGATGTAATGCGGTGTATAGCGCGATCGTGGGCTTTATTTTTGAGTTAAGTGTGGTTTTGTCACGGAGAAGGGTTTGGTTTTATTTGACGTTATTGCTTTTTCGCTCGTAGATAGTATAGATTACAGTAATGAAATACATAGCTTTTTTTAGATATTATGATTATAGAAGAAAATTCTATAAAGAATGAATTTGTACTATTTGAATGTTGTTCTATAACGCTTACCTAGATATTATGTGGCGCTTATAGAGGTTAAACATATATTACTTGCGTGTTTCTACATTAGTCTTCCAACTAGTAAAAGGCTTATATTTACATTTAAATAGCATTTACTTATTAAAAAATCCACTATTCAAAACCTCTTCAGATACGACGACATCATGCTACCTAAATCATTAAACATTTCGGCCCCTTCCTCTTTCGCGTAATCCAAGCATATCTACTCCCCCAGCCCTCTATACCATCGCCATCCATAATGCAGACGTCCGGGCCGGTCATTTTCATAACGGAATTCGGACACTCCGGCGGTCTGGCGGCTGGCCTCAATCCGTGATCGCGCGGGAAACATTTATGACGACGTAACTCGTTTAAGCCTCCGGGGTGGCCGAGCGTCGGCTGACCTCGCCGTCGCCGCTGCTACTCCTGCTGTTCGACGCATATGCCAGGTGTCGGCCGGCCGCAAGCCCCGAGAATTCCATCTTATCAATGGATTTAATAGTAATAAGCTGCGGCTGTGGATGATTCATAAATTAATATGGGACGAGGGCTGATTGTGGTTTCTGTTTGTCGAGTGAATATAGTGTTTTTTATTTAGTTTTGTTGGAAATAATGTTTATTGACATTTTTTTGCAAATAGAAAAACTAAAATTGTCCTTTATATTAGTTTTATAATAGGCGTATGAAATGAAAAGATTAATTAGAACAATGTTTGATATTGTAGTAAAAATTAGCAAAGATTTACTTTTTGTATATCATAGGTCAGTTTATTAAATGATTTTTTATTCTTCAGAGATTATTACAAAATATATGCTGTAATCTCAGTAACAAATATTGACACAAGATCATTGGTAAAGATAACGATTTTATAAGAAAAAAAAGTAAGTGGAAGATATAACACTTTGGTCAGACGTTCTTGCTCCATTAGCTTATTACTGCAAAGTCACAACCTTTTCTACGAATATCTACATTATCCGACATTACCTGAACTCTCCAACCAAACTCTCCCACAAAAAATCTAAATCTTCACCTCAAAAAGCCACTTACCTCAAAACTCCCATTCAATCCTCACCTCGGCGCCGTCCCGCAGCACCAGCAGAACATCGCGCAATCCATCCGAGCGGACGGCAAACCACGCAGCGCATAAATAATCAGACGAAACCAGCGTCCACCCCCACATCTGCTCACCACTGGTTCACCTCCCATGAGCTTAATCACGGCTAAACGCACGCGCTCGCGCGAAATCGAAGCCCGCACGCGCGTTCCGCCATATCTCCCGTACTTACCGATCGCGGGGGCCGGGCCTCGCGGGAGCGCCTCGCTCTCGGGTTCCGGATGAACGGCCGGGGCTACGTGTCTGAGGGCCGCCTAGTTTTGATTCACCTCGCGGCCTGACGGCGCGTAATTGTTCTGGCTCGGCTCACTCGCTGGCTGGCTGTCCGAGAGCCAGGCTGAAGGCTGCCAAGGCGAGCGCGATTGCCTGCGCGCGGAGAATTTGTAAGCAGGAGAAAGAGGGATTGCGAGAAAGAGGGAAGATGGCTGTGTATGTGTTTCTTGGAGAGCCGCAGTGGGTTGCTGCATGAGGAGAGAGGTAGGAAAGAGGTAGGAAGGATGGTGATTGGAGGGTGACAGGATAATTTCGGAAGTGGAGTTTAGAAAGGTATTGTATTGGGTTTTCTTGGTGTAGTGTGGGATACTTTTTTTATGAGGATTCTATCTTTTGTCGTGAATTTCCAAAATACTTAAATACTTGAAGTTTTTATATTATAGAAAATTATGTATGTTTGAGATATTGTATTATTTCAGTTTCTTACATTCCCTCCAAAAATGGATTCTTTAAGCGAGCTACAGACATCTTTGAGTTTGCAAAAGATAATATTTTTTTGCATGAAAAAATCTTTAATCATTCTCGGAATGTTTTCTTTAGAAGAAGTGCATTCTCCTTGCATTACAATTTTTTAACATCTCTCCAAGTCATGAAATGGGTTTTAAAGCCAGAAGTCACTTTCCGCAATATTCAAAGTCACTCTATGGACGCAATGACTCGAAATTTGAATATAGCAATTTTAAATTGAATGTCAGGAAGAAATTTGACATAGGAAAAATGTCCAAAGAATTAAAAGTATTTTCAAAATTCATGTCTTTTCCTGGCAATAACACATATTATGTATCAATTTTAATGTTTTTTCTTCAGTGAGTAGATAATGGAATTGGCCAAATTCTTTCTTCATATAACTAGAAAATTTATTTCCAAAATAAAACTATTCAGGCGTATAGAGAACTAGAAAGAGTTTTACCATAACAAAACTACGTTATATTAAAAAGTCATTTTTTCATAAAAACGAAAAATTTATATAGATTATAAACCATATTTTCCAAACTTCCGAATATCTTCATTTCACAAATCGCGACGCATGTTCGAATATTCACCGCCAAACCATCACGCTCCCAACTTCACCTCCACCTTTTCCCGCTCCTCTTGCTCCTCTCCTATACACTTAACGCGATTCGAACCTCGCAACTCGATGAGCTTCGAAACGGCAGTGAGATGATTTTTCCCGGTCCTTCCCACCAGCGAACCCGTGAACGAGAAGGAGGCAGGAAAAAAACGCGAGCCTCCCCCGGGAGTTGGGCGAGCGGTCGCTCCCTCCCGTACTTCGTTATCGCGTCCGTCCGCGGATCGCTTCTCTAATTTTCAGCGCGATCAAACATTATTTCCTGCTCTCCTGCGCGCGTTCTTATATAGACTATCTCGCGCGAGAGCCAAGTTTCGTGCTGCGGCTGTAACTGATATTGGGAAGTTTTTCGCTTCGCCAAGCGGAGATATATAGAAGTTTCGGGGCGCTGGCTTTATTTGCGCTGTCCTTTATTTTTCGGTTTTTACGCGTTTGTTTTGGGATAGGAGGCGTGACTAGGGGGTTTTGTGGTTTTAGTGGGATATGTCGGGAATTACTTACGGGTGGGATGAAAATTTATGTGCTGTTAGTTATCATAAAAGTTTTATTAGTAGTGAGAGTCGAGTCATATGAGGTAATGAATTATAATATATCCTCCGCGGTTAACTTACTGCCAACTGTTTCGTGAGATCAAGTTTATCAAGATTAGTTATTTTTATAAAATAAATAAGAATAAATTTTTAATAATTTTAGTATTTTTCTCGAAATTTTACTTCAATTATACATCACGCGTTAATAACTTTTCAACGAAAAGAATTTATTAATTAACAATAAACACACCTGTTTGAAGAGACTGATGTATTATACTACCTCGGGCCAGTGTAAAGTCTGCGACTATTAACATTCATAAAAACTTTTCGTGTAGAAATGTAATAAGTGAATAAGTAAGCAGTAAAGTTTCCAGTGTTCTTCGCCGTCGCCGTAAAAACATAAAACGCGGGATATAAAGCGCTTTATGTTCTCGCTCAAAAATTAAAACACTCGATCTCCAGCAGCACCGCTACGACATTTGCCGCCGGCATAAGCTCACAGCCAGACCTCATTTCGCTTTAATTATACATTGATTGAAATGTAAGATTTTCTCTCTTTCGTCGTCATATCTTACTTCCACGAATAATCAGACAATAATTAGCATAAACTTGTGCGCAGAGCGCACAATCATCCATGCACCTTATTAACTTTCTTAACGTCATTAGTTCAGCCTCCCCTCCCTCATTTGAAATTTAAAGCGACAACAACTACGCTAAAAAAGAAAAAAAAATAGAGGCGTACAGAGAGAGAGTCGCGAAAAAGGCGAGGGAGGCAAAAATTAACAATCGGGCGCGAGCGGACTTATCAGAGCGGCAAGCTAAAGTTGCAGCGGCGAGAGACTTTTATTGTATTTTTTTCATTAACAAGTCCCGGGTCCTCGCGCGCGCGCGTCCCCAGGAGGGAGCGCGCAAGTTGGCCGGGGCGAGTTTTAGCGGGACTTTTGTTAATGTTCGGAATTAACGGAGTAAGGAGACTTTAAGTCATAAGGCCTCCCGGGAGTCAAGAGGGGGGCAGGCGCGGCAGTGAGAGAGACGGTTCGACGCCAACTTTCGCGATTCTTTATTTCTTTATCAACTCTCTCTCCGGTTATCCGCTGCGCTGAGTTTGGCTGCGCGCGTGGCCGACGGTGGCAGTGTTTAACTGTGAGCTTACACTTGAGCTTTTTTTTCTGTGCTGGTTTGTTGTGTGGTGAGGTATTCGTCAGAAAAGTAATGATAAATTAATGAAAAATTTAGGTATTGCAGGTTTATAGTTAAAATAAACCAAAATGAAGTATATTAAGAATAAAAAAATAAATATAAACATTCGGAACATAATACAACATTGATAATATAAAACTCATGACATTCATAATTCATAATATAACATTCGGATCAATGTATGAGAAAGTACTTATAAATCTTAAAAATATATTACCATAAAAACTACTAATTTTACTACAAATTGTTTTCTCTTTCATAATGATGAATTAAAATATACATAATCATATTTATAAATATAAAAAATAGATGTTATAGATTGTATTCGAAACCTATTTCTAGATACAATTATATTTAAAGTTATCATATTTTAAGTTAAAAAAATATAACATTCCCTCACCCACACTTTTAGGGCTTCGCGAGAGCGAGACAATACAATATTTCTGTAATTATTGTCTGACTCTTGGAAATTCTTGAAAATTTCTTTCTTGTCTTGGTCTTTTCAGTCAATACGTGAAAAGTATTATTGTCTTCTCTTGAAATTCTGGATGATATTGGAGTTACGCAGATATGCGACAAAAAGTGAGTCGATTGTTTAAAAAATTAGAGGTGCAAGTAGAAAAAGAAGAGGCGTAGACGGAAAATAGTAATTTTTTTAAGTAATTGACTTATTCGCTGTCGCACGTCTCCGTAGCTTCCTTTTTTGCGAGGACTTCGCACCCCTCAATATTTCGATTTCAGACCTTTTTAAATGTCCTTAAATTTAAAAAACTTTTAAGTTAAAAGTGTTACTGAATTTTAAGAATAATGTAACGGAATGTAATTTAATATACAAATACATTAGGTTTAATACCAAAATATTTAAATTTCAAATGCAATAGAAGTTTAAGGGTTTTCTCTATACGGATAACAAAAAACAAATTATATACAAGTATATGACAGTTTTTAGTAAAATTATAGCTTAACTATGTAGCTTAACATTTAAGCTACGTATGCAAATGATATTTAAAGAAACGAAATGAAGATTAAGAATATCAGTGAAATTTAAAAACAACGGACTAAAAATACTTTCATACAGAAATATATTATGTTTAATATAATATGCATTTGAAATTTACTTATAATCGAAATGAAAGTTAGTATGTAACTGCAATGTTATAACAATGTAACTTGAATAATGTAAAAGTACATTAAGTTTCATATATAAAAATGATCTTAAACTGAAACTACTTAAATATAAATACACTAGGTTTAATACAAAAATAATAAAATTTCGGCACAAGTATAAGTAAATTCCAAATTTGAAATTTGATTTTTCCCGCCATATATGTGCCGCCGGCCAGTGTCTAGTTTGCGCGCTGCCGCTATGCGGCGGAACCCTTCCCTGTGGCCTCACGTACCTAAGTAAACTGGCTCGACGGGATATAGCGGCGCGTCGCTTACTACCTCGCCAACCTTTATCACTCGAACATCTCGTTAGTAGATGGTCGTCAGCAACTACCGAAGTTTATTGAGTTATGAATTTAT
>UXGD01007660.1:0-10590 GCA_900474315.1 Torymus auratus | reverse complement strand
ATGCAGCTAGAAGAAGATTGGACATGTATCATCTGGATGTCGAGACGGCGTTTCTCCATGGTGACATAGAAGAGAATATTCTCCATAAAATTTTTCCAATTTTTTTCGTGAAAAATTTATTTTTTGAATTATTGATTATTTTGAGGAAGCTACGTGCCAATGAATTGGCAGCGGTTTTGTTACATCGCGTTACAAAATATTCTTTATTGTATCTAAATATTTATACTTGTACTATAGTAAATATGAAAATTATTCCAATTTCATAATTGCATTTTTCAATTTAAAAAAAAAATAATGTGAAGAAGTCTCGATAATAATACAGAAAGTGCACCATTTCTATTGATGTGCAAAATTTAAGTAATGATTACTGATCCAATAGCAGAATTAACTATAGTTATTTGATAAGTATCAATGATTGTGTACAGTAATAGCTAAGTAATTTAAAATAATTCACCGCGCAGTTTATTAAAATTACGATAATAATATTCAACCTAATGCGTGTTCAGTATATAATGATATCCGTTAAAAATAATAATTGTATCATTAACAATAATTAATGGAGAATAATCACCTATTTGTTATTGGAACGCAGTTTCTATCAATGTCGATTACATTTAAGGAAAATCGTCCATCGGCCATAATATAAAAATTTCATTGCAAACTTTATTGCTTTATTGTTATAAATGCAATGCTATCCAATCATTCGAGTTACTAATATGTAAAATATATTAAAAGTGACTATAACCAAACATCAAAGTAAAAATAAGAATCGCTGCAAGTAGTGCTTCAGCTAATCTATATAGTTTTTATAATATACATAATGTATAAAAGATAGACGCTAATAAAAAGTTGAATCAATGAATTTACGTTTTTATTTTCAAACGTTAAAAACTATAGCAGTTTTATTATTAATTTGGCCTATGGATATTAATGCTAGTAATGTGAAAGTGATTATTGAAAAGTGCAGCCACATTTTTATTTTTACAAACTACATATTTTACCTTATCGCCAATTTTTTACTATTCTATCAGGCATTGGATTTTGTTTCCATCCTATCTACATGGTTGCAATTTGTTTTTGTTCTTGATGCTCTATGTTTGATGACAATATGTCGATTACAGCGCTCCCGTTTACAGGTTCGATTACATTGAAATACACATAAGTATTAACTACAAACATATAAATAAATAATGGACATGAGAATTACATATTATCACAAAGTTATCGTACAATATAATACAAAATTATTATTACAGGTGTTATTACATGAATCTCAAAATATCATCTTCTGTGATAATCCTCAGGAAATACGGTTATTAAATAAATATTTTAAAAAATATTTAATAACATTTGTTTTAATAAGCGGAATACTGACAATAACTATTGTGTCACTTTACTATGCCGCTGCAATTTTAGAAACTAAAAGTATCGTTTGGGTAGTAAACGGATGGAACACAATAACTTGTATTGGTAAAGTGTTTATTGTATGAAATATTAAAATATTAATACATGCAGTTACAATATTTTTTCGATATTTACATATTTTACATATATGGGTGATCTTCAGAAAACGTGCACTTTTTATGTCCCTAGCAATAAGTACTCAGGATTTTTAAATTAAATATTTTGACTAATTTTAGTCAAAAGACAACTATTTTTTTAATAATGCACATATAAAGTCTACATTCACGGGTAAGTGCGTTTTTTCAGAATCAATATCTTAATCCCAATCAAATATTAATAATGATTATTTTGTAAACTCTCTGGTAGTAATCATTCTGGTATTATTATTTGTAAAATAGCAGTTCATTAATTTTAAGTGGCCTTGACTTTTTATTAAATGCACTTATTTATTTTAAATAATATTTATACGTTTTAGATGTCAAAAATTAAAACATGAACTATTGAATATTGAATGGGTTTGAAAAATTCTATAAAAATTAAAACAGGAGCCTCTTTTTAAATTTTATGGAATTTTTCAAACCCATTCAATATTCAAAAGTTCATATTTTAATTTTTGACATTTAAAACGTATAAATATTATTTAAAATAAAATAAGTGCACTTAATAAAAAATCTAAGGTCAGTTAAAATTAATGAACCACGATATTACAAATAATAATAATTCCAGAATGATTACTACCAGAGAGTTTACAAAATAATCATTATTATAATATTTGATGGGGATTAAGATATTGATTCTGAAAAAACGCCACTTACCCATGAATGACTTTATATGTGCATTATTAAAAAAAATAGTTGTCTTTTGACTAAAATTTGAAAATCCTGAGTACTTATTACGTAGGGACATAAAAAGTTCACGTTTCCTGAAAATTTAAGATAGCATGCGAGACAATGGAGATAACCATGAACGTTTTCCTTGATTTATTCTGGATTGCACTTATATTCAACTTATAAGTCTCAGCACCAATAAATGTCATTTAAAATTAAATTTAACATTAAAATAAAATAGTATATTGTGTACCTATAGGGCGCAAAGTGGGTCTTTTTAGACCGAGTGTGGAGTTTGTAATACGAGTTGAAGCCTTGAAGGTAAGTGCATTTTGCGAACCGAAGACTAATACTGCAAACACACGCGGTCAAAAGGCCCACTAACCCTAGGTGCACACCATATTTTTCGATACATTATGTGTAAAATGCAATTTTACACATTCTGTAAATTTTTAAAATCGGTTTTACGCCCCCTGTATCAAAAAATATCGTTCAATGCACGTGGGAAAGATGATTCTACATCTCGTGATTGTCACCCTTAGCTTCGCTCCAGCGACAACCTCACACTCGTGCTATAGAATCAACACTTTCGCACTTGTATCGAAATAAGTATACTATTTTGTGACATACATATTGATTTTCGGGGTTTTGGAGCTTACAAAGCGAACTTAATTGATTTTTTTTATAAAGTTACATTGAAAAATGAAATGATATTATTAAATTATATGCAAAACATTGTTGAATAATTTGTATATTTTATAAATTAATTATTCATTTAATATTGTTGCATATATAATTCTTAATAAGATTTGCAATTTGATATTAAGATTAAATAAAAAGAAATTAATTGGATTTTCTTTTCTCTCTGCGAATAAAAAAAGCCATGAAAAACATGAATGCACAAATTTATAGGGGATCAAGTTTAATTTTTGCCATTTACCGCAGTTTTAGTAGCGGGCGCAAAAGGATCTTCTAAAAGATACTTTTGCGCGCCCAGGGCAAACAAGTATTTTTTTCCTGTCGGTCAAAAGAAATCGAATTAGGACCTCTTTTTAGGCCAAAACCGGCAAAAATTGTGCATGTGTTACAAAATAGTAGTTTATGCAACAATAAGGGTGTGAAGTATACTTCACGCACAAACCATGCTCGCTACGCACGAGTACCGGCGCAGTCAGCACGACTGTCGCCTTGCGATCATTGCTAGTGCGAGACATACACACCCATTTTGTGCGTATAGTTGATGCGCGAAGTGTCATTTACGTGCGTGAAGTGCACTTTACTGACGGCTATTTACTTAATTCTCACACTATTTTTTACTTCACTCACTGAAAAACAACGGTGTGTGAAGTAAACTTCACGCATATATATATATATATATATATATATATATAGTGCAATTAAAGAATGCGACATATCGTTTTGTTTTAGATTCAACATTTGTAAAAATTCTCTTGTACTTGAATCAAGGGATCATTATTATTCATTCTGGATCAATATTCGTTTCCGACACTGTAATTATATCCTTAGTAGTTGTATGTATAGTGAAACTTGAAATTCTAAAAATCAATTTTCAATCGGCTAAAATATATTCACATTTGAAAAAATGCATTTGTGACCATCAATACATAATTTGGTAAGATAATATAATCTTTTAAGGGAGCTAGACACCTTTGAAATTACAACGAAATAGATTTTCTTTTTTTATGCTTTCTAAAAAATAAAAGTAAACTATAGTCATGGTGTGATGGGAATAGGAATAAAGGCATCAAGAAAGAGAGAGAGAGAGAGGGAGAAATTGATATTGAAATTGAAATTTATTAGAGTAAGGGCTAAAGACTCAAGATATACCACGTAGCCCGCTCTCTCGGGATAACTTAATTCCTAAAAATGATGTGAATGTCTCTAATAGTTGTGGTGAAAGTTGAAAATAGTTCAAAAACCTTAATTTGTTCCAAACTTAGGTGTGATTCAATCTGTTTTTCAGGTTTCAAAGGTGTCTAGTCCCCTCGACACTATGTTGAAAATTGTTTCAATTAGGATTACCCGCTTTATAACATTATATGTATGTACAATATCATATATAGGTTTATGCACGAGTTAAACCACGTTATCGGTTTTATAGTTTTAAAGGCGATATTCACAATAGGAGTTTATGTTTTTATTGGTGGACTTCAAATTATCGTAGTAAGTATATGAAATATTAATCTTTGAAAAGAGAGACTGGATCAAAATCGGATATTGGAGTATAACCCGATTACTTATATTATATCTATTACCACTAATCTCATCTATATGAAGAATATTCCATATTCTGAGGAATATTGCATGGACATTTTGCACCTAGTTAAAATAGCAACAGTATATTACCGATTTTTTTTTAAATATTTCTATGGTAAAATAAATAGTGTAGGGTAAAATGAAGTGGATATTATATAAAAGAAAAGTAATACAAACTTCTACAATATTAAAAAAAAAAATACGTAAATACCTTGAAAATTTTTCTCGGGGGTAAATTAATCTATAAGTACAATATCAGTGTTTTTTTTATTCTTTATCAAAATTTTTTATGTTTATGTTTATACTAGGGAATTAGATTTCTAGTATCCTTAATGTAAATTAAAAATAGTTCCTAAGGTTGTATTGGGTTAAGGTTATATCGTCCACCTCAAAAGTGAGTTCATTATTTAAAATACCAATAAACAGAAGAAATATTTTATATTTCTGAATTCCGCGATCGAGTAGGAATTCTTCTCCGAACAATATAAGGACAAAAATAAATACGAATTGAATAAAATTTGAAGATACAGCATTATTTTTAATGAAATCAAAAATGGATTGAGACATGACTTTTTCAAAATTGAAATAATTTTCGTCCGATTTTCGGTTTTGAAGGCTTAAACTCTTTGCCCAGTGTTTTTTTATAAACATATCAAACAAAAAGTGATAAATACGGTTTGATAGTTAATTATTGAGAATCTTTAGTAATGCTGACTCGTGAGTTGGATCGTAGGGTCGCTTATGCCCCAGTCTCTTATACTGTATAATTTGTTTAAAAAGTAATGTTTTGATAATTTATGTTATAGATAAGCATATTCTCAATTAGGTTTATGATATACCTGTCAATAATCATAGTTGTCATATTTAGAATCGGTATGTTTGCATTCTGCGGTGAAAAAATAAAATCAATAGTAAGTACTTTATAATTACCATTACTAAGACAAAAACACTCTTTGATGAAGTACAGTCTAAGTAAGCCTATTCATAAATACAGGTGTATGCACACACGCAAACACACTGACATAAATGTCTGTATTTAAATAAGTATATATACATGCGTATGCGTGAGTGTTTACCTATGTGTGTAGGCTGGAGCTCGCAGATATATATGTGTGTGTGCATGTGTTATTTCAAAATGATAGCAGCGATGGTAGCCTGGCACACGGAAAAAATGAGTTGGAAATATCCCTACTTTGGAAGCTATAAACGACTAAAGGATTAGGAACAATGATATCTTATTGATAAGTGTAATATAGTTTCCAAAAATTGAGAACGTACTACTCCCAGTTATCCAGTTGTTAATAATGTCTGCTTGGGAGATTTCTTCTTTTCGGATACATTTATGTTGAATTATGAGATTGTATTGCTTCCCTGTTTAGAAATGTCTCTCTACGAAAAGTAGTGAGTTGCCGCTCTCAAAGGGCGTGGAGCTGATCCTTTTCCCGAATGGGGGAGATTCCCTCATAAGTCTGGGAATGCAAGATTGCGAGATCCGGAAATGGTGGTGTCCTAGACTTGGGAGGAAATCTTCTTCATACGTAAGAATTAGGATATATAGCTACGCGCAATAACAGGAACATTCGGCTGCTTTGTTTCTTACGAGAAAAAGCCAACAACAGGTGAAAGTTCTTTACTATTTTGAATGGGAAGATGTTATTTCAATACCTTTCGAGTAGAAAGTCTCCTTCAAATTAAAGTAAATTCAGTCTATCTATTATGATGGAGTCTTTACCACTTCGATTTAGATAGAACCACATAACTTGTGGAAAGATTTCCAACTTAATTTTTTTCTGTATACTAACACACAGGTATTCATGTCTCTATTGATATCAATATAATCCGATTACACATGTATGTCTGTGCAAATAGAAATTGGATGTAAAAAAGCATGCACTAAATCAAGCTTTGTACACGTCGCATAAAAAAATACGGTTTAATACGCATGCGAGAATGTGATTTTAACCACGTGTGACCTTTTCACCCTCGCTTCGCTTTGGCGCAAACGTTCACATGAGGATAAAATCACTTTCACGCTCTAGTATCGAAATGTATACTATTTTTAAATTAAGTGTGCAAAGCTCGATTTTCTATGTCTATTCAACGTACGCAAAGTGTAGGATTCTCGCATGCTTAACTCATAGTGTGCAAAGGAAGCACTTTGTACATTGCAAGTTCTAAATGAGAGAAAGCCATACTCTGTATACGCTATATAGGCATAACAATCTGCACTGTTATACCTCTTCTGACTCTATCATTTACTCGATTATATGAATGCCGATAGTTACATGGTTGAGCTATGTGTTAGTGAAAATGCCATTTTGGCAATATCGCTGGTATCACCGCATTTATCCCGAGTTTCAGTACAATACATCCTCATATCTGAACATATTTTTAGGATGAAGGATTGGCAGATATTGTGTATCTAACACCTTGGCATCTGCAACCACTTCGGACGAAAGTAGCCAAAATTATTGTGATGCGTAAATGTCAACATCCGTTAAAAATTAATGTTAAAGGATTCGTACCATACTTAAGCATGCAATTCTTCTCTTATGTAAGATTTAATAAGATTGATTTACTCATGAATGATGCACGTTATAAAATATTTTTACCATTATCATTTATATTTTTTCAGTTTATCTATTTAATATTTTCATATGTTATGACTCTTCGTGTCTTCGCGTTATCAAAAATTGATAAGTGACCAAACCATCTATAAGTGCGTAAAAAGGAATTTAAATTGATTTAGCTTGAAATTCAAATTTGAAACAATATATCGTGTAGAATATAGGATGTAATAATATTTGTATTAATATATATATAATAGGGTTCGTTCAGTCCATCTCTGAAATCCGTGCATTGACGTTGAGCCGAGATGGGACGTTCTTATGCTCCTAGCCGAGATGGGATGTTCTTACGCGACGAGCTGAGATAGGATGTTCTTATCGTCTCACGCGACGGTAGATCTGTAGCTGGACAGGTTGTTAGGGAGGATGGCCAAATGTGTCGCTCTATAGCGAAGGCTAACAAGAGAAGGTTATAGGAAAATGGCTAACAACATCCAAATAAGTTCTGCTGCACACTATTTACTGTACAATATGATCATGTATGACCATGTATAATTATATATATGACTATAGATATATATTATCACATATAGCCAGATAAAATCATAGGTATGCTAATGCGCGATCGAATCATCGTAAAATTATATACATAATAAATATAATTTATTCACAAAATCTCTTTAATTATTTGTTTTAATAAGTTATTGCTGTTGTTATAAATGCTTTCTGAGAAATAAGGTTTCCGTAATGGGAACAGTTTCCATAATCGGTATACTTTGACTATAGCCGTGATCAATCCCTGTGCGTTGAGGACAAATACTATATACTTGTTGGTAAAGTTAGTATACAGATTCAACATAGCTACGTTAGCTTTATTGTGAAACTATAGTTTTCCTCTAGCTCTATATATTATTTTGCAATATTCAATAGTAGTTAAGAATGTACAAATTTTTTGACATTAACTAAATTAAGTATATCATCAATTCATTTACATACCATCATATTTAAACGCACATAAAATTTAATTTGAAAACCGAATCCAGGAAATTTGTTTCTAAATTATAGTAAATAGGAAGACAGTTCGCTGGTTTATAAAAAACTAGTGTATTAGAGCTCCTTATAAAAAGATTATGCGCATGTTTTAAGGCTAATATAGCCTAATATATAGTTTATACATTTCATCATATGTAAAAAAAGTATTAGTTTAAATTTGATTCATCTTTATTCATTAGATAAAGTAATTGAAATAGACGATAAAAAAGCGGTTATGAGCTCTGCAAAAGCAGACGGAATTATTTCGAAAATTATTTCTTATTATAAAATTTATAAAAGTGCTTTCACTTGTATTCGGTGTTCGAATTTTCAAATTTTTCGGAAGACTGTACGCAGCTTATCCTTTAAATAACGTTGCTAAGAAATGGCAAATTTATTTAGATAATTTGATTTGGTACTTTTTCCATGTCAACTTTTGGATATTAGCAATAGCAACAACTTTAGCTGTTCATAAATCAAGATTTAATGTATCAGCAATGTTAACATCCAGCATCGAACTCTTTATTATTTTTGAAATATTGGCTGTTATGGTATTATACAAATTGTGAAAACATCGTTTGCGAGTAAGCCTAATATATATGAATGTTATAGCAATCAGTCTCTCAATTTTTTTTCAGTGAAAAGTCAGGTACTGGTACAGAATAGTGAATAAACACTATTTTTCAGTGTAAATGTACTTTTAAAATAGTGAAATTGAATTGCCACTAAAATATTGTGTATATTATACTAAAATAATAGTGTATATGTGTAAATCCAGCGAAATCTGCGACGAAACCCTAAATGTGGTTTTGAAAATTTTTTTTCGAGCACATCTACGAAACCTGGTTTTTCTCGTTATTTGTAGTACATATAAGAGAAATTCGTAGTTGAACAGAGTCCATCGAATGGTATACTTTTTCTAGACCAACTTCTTTACTTTTTAAGAAAATAGCAAAAAGCCCTTCTCTTCAAACCTCAGCCATTTAGCGCAGAAACGATCGACTCAAAGTTTCACTGAAAAAAATTTAGAGAACACGATAAGTGCATTTATACAGAAATATAATTCAACTATAATAATCAAACACAAAAATCTAATCTTCTTAAATAATTTAGGTATTACTACAAATGTGCGAAAATTTTATTATTTTCGGTGGAACCGATAGATTACGCGTAATGCGTAAAAGTAGCATAAAATACCTCGTTATATTTATCGTAGTTGGTATACTGTACTCAATAACAGCATTCATCTATATATACAGATCAATTACAACAAACCAATTATTAGCTAGTGGCTATTATCCATGTGCATTAAAATCGCATTTGACATGGAGTTTGGTGTATGTCCTCCATTTGATAGTAATAGGGTATGCACCTGCAATAATATACGTAGATTGTATTGTTACTGGATTGATTTTTACAGCAACAATAAAACTCCACCTGCTAAAATCAGAATTGAAGAATACGGAACTATATTCTCAGTTAGTCAAATGCATTAAAAAACATCAATCTATTATTTGGTAAATGTATATTGACCCTGGTAAACTTACTTTTATTGCTTTGGGTGAACCTATATAAATCTTATTTGATTTATATGTTAAGTGCACTGTTTTTACTTCAGAAAATAAAATTTATATTATATCAAATGAGATTCAGCATTTGGTTGATGTTAGTAGTTTTCTGGTAGAATTAAGCAAAGGTGTAATGTTCTTCTGCACAATATTTATGTTATGGATAAAAACTATATGTATATTATATAATAAAACTATATATTTTAAAAAATGTAAAAGAAACGTAAAAAAATTTAGTTTTTCAATCACAATACTGTTTCTTATATAATATTTATTTTAAATATTACACAGGTTCGCAAAGGAAACTAATAGCGTGATATGTTTTTTCATATTAAAATCATTCGTAAGTTCGGCTGTTTTTCTGATTAGCGGAGGACTTAAGTTTTTTACTGTAATTATTATATACAGCTCTATTGAAATTTTCAATAGAATCACTGATAGACATTTTCAAACAGTCTGACGTTTCACTATTGATAAGATCACAATTTGTAATGCTATTCATAATTAGCCTAATGAGAATATACCTTTATTCGTACTGCGCTGAACGTTCTACGTCGGTAAGCAAAATATTACTAGTACTATTTTGTACTTTATTTTAATCATGCATCATATATTCATATTTAGGGATGTGAATTGGGTTTCGCAATATATTCATCCTTATGGTATAAACTAAATCGGCGAATGGTAACTGCGAAGTCTATCGTCATTTTTAGAAGTCAAAAGTCACTTAGTATATCAGTATGTCAGATCATACCATCTTTAAGAATGAAATATTTATCTCATGTAAGTTCATTATTTGTAAAATACATATATGTATGAAAAAAATATTGTTTCAATGACTTTTTGCTTCCTCCTAGAGGAAGCTTTGTGATAGTAAAAAAAAAGTTTATGAGATAATGTGTTAGGAATGTTGTT
>UXGD01007659.1:0-10592 GCA_900474315.1 Torymus auratus | reverse complement strand
TAGATTTAAAAAAATAATTATATCTGACTAATTATACTAAATTCTATTTTTTTAGACTTTAACCCAGGCTTGCCCCCACTGGATGATTATGGTAGGTTTATCTAGAAGTAATTTACGGGTGAAGTACGGGTAAAATAGATGCGAGGTAGAAGCATAATTAAATGACTCGCAATCTCTTTAGACAATTATTTAAAATTGATAGAATGATAAATTTCAAACCGTTAAAGTGCGTGAAACTTGATTATAATCCACTCGAATAAAATATATCGTAATTAAGTTGAATCTATACTGCGAAAATTACTAGATCTTATTTTTCTATGATTCCGCTGCAACTTGGTTCAACTATCGTCACACCGAATCAATTGCAAAAATTTGCAAAAATGTTATCCCGAAATCGCAAAATATAAAAAAAAAAACAGAAACAAAAGCCCGCGTGGTTTCCATGCTCATTGGAATCGCAGAAAAGAGGAAGTCGCGCATGTCGTCACGCTACTCGTCACGAGTTATCTCGTAGATCCATTAACGACAGACCGTACAGCTATACAGCCGCTCGCTGCATTTCGGCCTTGAGCGCGTATATATATATGTATGTATCTTCCAGTCGTTCCATCTCGCTGCCGTGGATAATGCATAGCCGTTTCTGCTCAGGATATAAGTAAGACGCGACCCGTTTATTTCTCGCCGGAAGCGCGCGGGTATGTGTTGTTTGTGACTTGCTCGGTCATTTAAACGTACCGTGCTTTTTATCTGTGTTTGTGAGTGGGTTAAATCGGTGGATTATCGAGAAGAAGATGACGGAATTTTCGGGTTTTATTTTTTTTTGTTTATTTTTTTTTTTTAACGTTTGCTGTTGAAAATATCCGGCGATTTAATGTTTTTGTTAACTTGGGGAAATCTTCTGACGAGAGGAAAATTGATTTTTAAGAAACGTGTCCAAGAATATGAATATCCAAGTATAGAGCTAGATACGCAATTTTAGCTATTTATGCAAGAGCATACTTCTGATTCTCTTTACATTTTTCCAGCCAACTTAATGCTGCAGACTTTAATTTCGTCGATAATGATTTTTGCAGCAAATATTTTTACTTGATTATATTACCAGTTTTTACTGTTAAAAATATGACGAAATTCATTAAAACAGTTATATTTTGGATAAGTTGGAGTTGATTCTGACGAAACCTGGATTTTCGAATAACTTGTTTTTATGTTCAACCTCGACTATACTATTACATGGGCCTATAAAATTTTGTTGCTACGCTGGACATATCGGATAACTGTAAATTTTAGATATTGAATAATCAAAATACCCATATCACGTACCTTCCCTCGAAAATAATTTTCTTTAACCGATCATCGCTTCCTCGAAAAACTTATCAATCCGATGGACTCTTACTTTCAACCCAAAAATCGCCAGTGTATCGCACTATCGGCAATCTGAAAAACCCAAGTGAAACGCGAGCTTTCGATCTCGCAGCGCTCTGAGAAAGGCCGATGGAGACATCAGTCATATATCTCTCCCTCCCCGCCTCCAGCTATACGCACTACCTCTTTTTTCTCTCTGTCTCTCTCCACCTCCTCCAGCTTTTTTTCCAATCGCTCTCTCGGTCGCGAGTTATCGTAATTGCACTGTGCGTAAAGGATTTACGCGCGCTTTCCTCCCCCGGCTAATCGGGCGATTATATCGCGCGTCGCGATTTTTTCTTCTTCTCGGGATGCGAGAGAGAGAGAAAGAGAGAGAGTCGCGTGGATCGAAGTGGGTCACACGCGCGTGAGGACTGTCTTTTTTTGGAATTGGAGGAAAAGGTGGTGTTTTATCTGTGCTTGGGAGCTGTTGCACGTGGAATTTTGATCTAAGCGTGGCGGTTTGTGCTAGGAAGATTTCTCTATTAGTTACATGAACAATTTGGTGCTTATAAAAAGGAAATGATCTTTTTTTATAAAGATGTCGTTTCACGATAAACAAAATATTAATATCCTTCTGATCTAAATCTTCTTGCACCCCAAAGCTCATATTTCTGAGTGAATAGTCTCTAAAAATGAATATATGTGAACAGTAAAAAGTGACTAATTATTTAATGAATATTTACTTATTACGCAGTGAAAATTTTATTCCGTTCTTTTAATAAATGAATATTCACTAAAGAATTCATCAATTTTTTCACTTTTTCGTACCAGTGAACTACTTTTTCATATATTCATTTTTAGAAAGTGACTGCACTGAAAGATTCTTCGCGCATCTAATTCCGTATACATACTAATACGCCTGCTCTCCGAAAACATCCGCAGAGTTATACAATAATTTAGGGAGCGAAAATGTACGACAGTCGTTCTAGCTTGGTGCTTATACTGTCGGGCAAAAAGCGGTGGTGCAAGTTTTTTGAACAGCAGCGCTTCAAAAATTGAAATAGCCGCAGTTCAAAATGAAAAAAACGTTAGCAGCACTGAAGAAAGTGCAGCAGACGCTCGAGGAATTTTTTGGTGCGATGAACTAAATCCTAACTTTCAATTTATTTGTCGATGAATGCTTTTCATCTAATAATTAACAATTTATGAATTTAGAAAATCTCGATAACAATCAAACTAGCCGCCTACCGAGTTAGCCGCCGAGGAACGAATAGGGCGACGGAGGGGAGGGGGCATTGTGTTTAAGTTATTAAATAACCCAATATAAGACAATTTTTTTAGAAATAACGAACAACTTACTTTGGGGTCCCCTTACCACTCTATTTGTCCCTGTACTTTGGTTATCATGAAATATCGCGCTCACTGCAGGTGAAATGTGAGTGAATTAGTGAAAAAACCTAATAAATACTCGCTCTGAATCCTCAACCACAATCAAATTATTTATTTAAAACCAGATCAACTACACAACCACACAATAACCAGCAATAGAACTCGGTGGTGAAAGCCGACTGAGAGAAGAAGAAAGCACTGCTGCTGTGACATCGACAATGAGTCTTTTTTTATCCGATGGGTGTGTTGGTTTTAATGAGGTTTTGAGCGGATAGAAATGATTGATTTAAGCCCGTAGTGTGGCTATTACTTTTAAAAAGATAAAGATAGTTTAGTTATTTTTTTAGAAATTGCGCTATGCGAAGATGACTGGTGGTTGTTTTATGTATTTAATGTGTATCATCTAGAACATATTATATAGATAGTATTCATGATCATTATTGTGTGGAGCTATATTTAATTGATAAAATAGAAGTTACAGAGCTTCTAGAAAGGTTACGGATATTAGTTACATACGTGTTTATTTTCATTATAATATTTATTTTCCATTTTATTTGACCCCTTTAGTTTTATTTTATTTTCATCATCTTCTTTATCTTGAACGAAATTATTATACTTATATCATTTTCAGGTGATCCTATGATAACGTCCTCTCTGAAGGGTAAGTGACCATCGACAGTTTTTTTCCTTTATTATTTTGCATTCTTTTCTTTTGATTTATTTAGTTTTCTTCAACTTTTTATTTTGTTTTGATTTATCCCCTTAACTGCACGCTATATAGGTGCATCAACTAATAGGATGCTTATACAGTGATAACAAGCTGAGAGTTTGACTTGATATTATGATAGTTTGGAATGTTTGCGTTAAGAATGTTTTCCTCATTGACACATCACCTTTATTCATCGAAATTTTCATTATATGAACAATTCTCAAAATTATCCACACTTAGAGGGTTAAAAAAAATGGCGGCCCACCTTCACTTTATAACAGTCAAAAACGGTCTTATGACAAGGTTAAAAAAAAATACTGAAGAATGGACAAAAAGTAGTCACTGATGATTAGCCAATAATAGTAAGCTTTTAAAGGTGTCAACAAATATTCAACAAAAAGCGAATAAACTAGAAGAAAAAAAACTTTAATTTAAGATTAGAATCGTTAAAATTGCTCGGTTCTGTGCAAAGTTACGTGCATTAAAAAATCGCGAAAAATGAGCAAAGATTATCAAAATTTTAAGAATTACATGGATTTGGGAAAAAATCACTCATTTTTGGTCATTTTTCGCGATTTTCAAATGCACCTAACTTTGCGCAAAACCGGCCGATTTTTACGATTCTTATCTTAAATTAAAATTATTTTCTTCTGCTTTAATCGTTTTTTTGTCGAATATTTGTTGGCATATTAGGAGCTTACTATTATTGGCTAATCATTTTGTTCATTTTTCAGTTTCTTTTTTTTCAACCGTGTCACAAGACCACTTTCGACTGTTGGAAAGTTTTCTCCTCTATTTTTTAACCTAAAGAATGAGAATTTTTTTTTTTTACAGAGGTGTGCATCCAAATTTTTTTTTAATTATTTTTTGAACCTACTAAGAGTGGATAATTTTGAGAATGGCTCATATAAGTAAAGAAATTAGATGGTAATTTAGTTGAGTAGTTCGTGATTTGGTTCGAAATGATGAAACCAATAACATCACTCATATTTTTAAGATAGTTTGGCTTTAATTATTTTTATATAACATTATACAGTTGTAGAGTGCTTGCTATTATAATTAGAGTAGACTATAGAGCGAATGCACAGGTACAACAAAAGCATCGGCACGTTATCTTCGAGTTACCGATACAAGAGTACGGGAACTATGACAACAAAGATGAAAGTCGGAGATTTCAGTTGATCTGATATTTTTTACAAACAGTAACGATAGTTTCAAATATCATACTTCAGTTGAAAATCATGTGTTTGTGTATTTCAAATAGAAATTACGCAAATTGCGTAAAATATATAACTCAATTTATTATACCACTTCCGTGAAAACGTACATTTAAATCAAAACTGCGATTTTTTCTGCAATAGATTCCCTTATATGCACGCGAAACTTATACCTCTTTTCACTCTCTAAGCGTGCAATTTATTGCAAATTTATTATTTCGGTAACGACGTCTACCCGTGACCATTTCAGAAAATCGACACTATTTTTCCAGTAAATACTCCTATCTCAAAGTAATGAAATAGTACATACGAATGACCAACTTATTGCCATAATGAGCATTGACACTTCACTTATATAGCGCTAACCCACGGCCGACCGAATTCCCGATCGGCATCCACACCCACGTCCAGTCGCTCTCTCTGGCAATTTTAATCACCGCGTCGCCGGCTCACTCGCACAAGACGACTTTAATTACTTCCTTCGGCAGATGAAAGTGCCGTACTTACCCGCGCATGCGCGCGTAAATCACGCGAATGGGCCAGCCGCAGTCACGCTCCCTATGCGATTTCTTTCTCGCATAATATGCCGCCGCCGTCGCTCGCTCTCGCGCACTTTTCCGCAGAGAGAGAGAGAGGGATTATTTTTCCGTCGGCCACCGAAAGAAACGCACAATCGTCCCGTACAGCGTACAAGTACAGCCGGGGAGAATATTGTGCGAGAAAGAGAGAAAGATGACGGTGCGAGCGAGTCGCCGATAATTTATAAGTAGCCGAGTCGTTAATTACCGAGCTGCTGCTGCTCCCGCAATTGTATAAGACTTGCTGTGCTCGAATAGCATTTTCGTTTTCTCTCTCGACCGAAATGCCGCCAAGTATATATATCGCTTAAATACTTTCGTTTGTAGGCGAGTTTATTATAAAAATGCCAGAAACTGCGCGGATTCTTTGTTTTGCCAACATATCAAACAACTTCTTCGATTCGCGGTTTCCTGTATGTGACGGACAATTTTGAATTGCGTATAACGAGATTTGCTTCCGAGATATAAACGAGCGCAATTCAAGCGTTCGTAAGCTTTCCGAGAAAGAGAGATAGAGAGAAAGGCGGTTCGTATAGATCCTTTGGATTCTTTGGGGAAAGTGAGACTTGGTCGGCGAGGCACAGAGAGGGTTGACGTTGTAAGCTCATCTGTCGCGATTATAATTTAATAATATTGGATTGTAATTCTCTTCCATTAAAAAAATTATGTGCAAAACGATTAATTCGCTATAACGAAGAAAAACAAAAAGAAGAAAATCGCGATAGTAAGTGTATAGAAAAAAAAAATGAGACTTCGGTACGATGTTTTTTCTGTTTCTAAGTCACGATAATCGCTCGAATACATACACATATATAGACACAAGTGTACGGACGCACAAACAGCCGCGGACAAACACACAAGTGCATATACGCAAATCTACCTATATATATATATGATGTACAACACGACGACTATAGGTATAAAATATAATACGTCCACGGCGAATGCAAAGGAGAAGAAAATAGCATCACCGGGGTCCGCCGTTGGTTGCGCAATGTTTATTTATTTTCATGCAATTAGGTAAGCAGCACGCAGCATATAAGAAACTTTCACCCAAAGCATTTATTAATATATGGATATACCGCGCGCGGTTTAGATCGAGAAAAGTTATAGCGCGCGCTACGTCTTCTATTTGGTCGAGAAACCTGGAAACGTTCGTTACAGCCGCGCGGTGCGTCACTTCCGTTTAATATCTCTCGTTATAACTATATATATTTTATGTAATTCGGCAAAAGCGAGCATCACGAGGTGTCTCCCCTTAAAACCAGCATAATATAACAGCCGCGTGCTCATTATTCTCCAAATCTCCCTCCCCTTTCGTACTGGCAATAACATTCTCTCTTTCTCTCTCTTTAAAAAAGTGATGACGATGGAAATGTGTGATGAAGCCGCAATAAAATCTTCGCGGTTGGTCAAGTCCATTTAAAAGTAGTCTTTGATTGGTCGACGCAGAGGTGCATCATCTGGTATTGGTTGAGAAACTAACCTATATATATATATCTATGAAATAATCTGTCTTTTCATATTAAGAAGTATGTAGAAAAATAAAAATTATGCACGTGAATCTAGCTATTAGTAATACTTATAAACAAATAATAACGTGCCCAATCAATACAATAACCCTCGTCCGTATGTAATATATATTACGCATTATACTTATTACAAAATACAGCGCAATCAATATATAGGTATACATATTATTATGTATACAAATGGTACTCTGCCGCTGACAGCCGGGCGTAGGATGTATTTTCGTCGGCGGCACAATGTGATCGCCAAGGCGAGACAAATTATGTTTGCTTGCTTGCGCGAGTGGATCGGAGCTTCAATTGCGGATCTCCCTTTATGTATTTAGCGCCGCTCATTATGCGGTCCATGGTTTTTGTCTACCCCCTGTCTGTGTGTGGTTAGCTTTGTTTTGCATTTGTCTTCGATTTTTTCGAGTGCACGTGCGGGTGGGGAGTTTTTATTAGTTTCTATTAGTTTTAAGTTTTTTCGCAACACTTGGTTGCAGAGAAGATGATTTTTATTAAAAGTTGCGAGCGTTCCCGAAATATAATAATAATAATAATTTTGTGTGTCCATCAAGCTACTTATATAATCAAAGCGAAAATGAATAATAATTTATATTAAAAAACGAGGCCCTATGTGCATAAGGCATGATCAGGATAACCGTGAACAGGTTCCCTCAAATGTATATATTTTAACTCAGAAAATTTTTAACCCAACGCGCATATTTATCAACCAATCGCACGAAATTCCCACGCGAACCTCGGCCATATACCACCGCATGCACATTCTAGACAAAAGTCCGCGTGCACCGTGCTGTCAGGCGATTTGTTGAAAACATTATATTATACATTGCGCTCGCATCTCGAATTTCCCTTTTCTGCGGCCTCTGCTCTCGTGCGCCTGTCCGTTCCTCTTACTCACGCTTCTACTGTCCCAACCGCTCTGTCTCTAATAAAAATCCCATTTTAGCGCGTGCGCAAGCATTGCTCCTCTGCGACTGACGCGCGCGCAGTCGCGGTATATATTATACGCGAGCGTTGTTCCTCTTCTCTTCTGATGGTTCGAAGGGGGAATGCGCGAGTGGTGTGTGACGGTTACGATGACGGGTACAAGGTTTTTGTTTGAACAAGGAGATATTGCGGAGCGATTATTACTCGCTAGACATGTCTATAGGTTGGGGGGAATGAATGGCTGTTGGGAGGTGATCGTCTGGTTTCGTTTGTTTCTATTACCTTGATTGTCAGAATACGAGTTAAATGGAAGAGTATTCGACAAATGAGAAACAATATTACATAATTTTAGTTAAACCAACACATTGTATATACATTGTTTATATAGTACTTAAATCTAGAATATTCTACAGTGAATTGTTCTCATACTGCAAAATGAGAACCCATATAATATCATAGACCGGCACTTTAAGTTACGAGAAAAAATTTGTTTAATAAAATTTCAGTACTAACAAAAAAATGATGCAACAAATCGCTTTAATCTTCTTCACTTTTGGTTCAATTTCAATCTTTGTTGGATTTTAATTACGAGATATTGTGGACCAAATTAAAATATTTTTGAAACCTTAAAAGTTACAGGCAATTGTTTATGACAAGTTTGGCTCGAATTCATTCCAGATTCATACTAAACATAATAAACAATTGCCTGTAACTTTAAAGGTTTTAAACATTTTTTAATTTGGTCCACAATACCTCGTAATAAAATCCAACAAACATGAAAATGACCTTTAAAAAACAGTAATTGAAGAAAAAATGAAGAAAATTAAAGCGATTTGTTGCATCAATTTTTTACATTGACGATATCTACTTTGTTAGTGCTGAAATTTCGTTAAAAAATTTTTTCCCGTAACTTAAAGTACCGGTCTATGATACTATATGGGTTCTCACTTTGCATTATAAGAACAGTTTATTATAGAATATTTTGTATTTAAGTACTATATAACCCATAGAACCACCTTAATATACTTTCGGTACAAATCCGGATAGTTTGAAAATGTTCATGGGGTATGATCATACGCATACCGTATATTACTTCTAAGTTGCTAATTGATACAACGGAATTCATGGAAATTTTATTTAGGCTTCAATTTGGCATCTCACTTTTATTCTTAAAACTAACCCCCGTCGAATTCCACGCACTTTCTCATTTAAATCACTATTCTCGTGCGTTTTTCCGTATAGTGATGGCAGTTATATACCTATACAACGACGCACTCCGAAGCCTCGTAACCCGATCCTCGCCGTGGCGTCGTCGCGAAACCGCACGGGGATTATCCTGCGCCTTATCGACGCCGTCGTTCATACGCACATACCATACACACACACACGCTTCGCCAACTTATTATCGGTTTTGTACGACGTTTTTCCGGCGGCTATACGTTCTTTTTCGGTCTCACACACACACACGGGTTTTCTTCTTCGACATTGTCGGGATTTTCTTTCGGTATATCGGGTGTTTTTCATCGCGTGAATGAGCCGCGCACACGCGGATATGGCTTCCACCAGGTTCGCCGCTGTTAATCAGCTAAGCCTATTAACGCGCTTGAGTTCTGCGTCTATATATGTATATACACGTGCGGCGCGATAAAAGTGTATACGCATAGCTCTGAACTTTATACGCTGATGATGCTTTATAAGAAAGAGGCGACCACGCGCGATTACATTTTTTTCTCCCGATGCTAGGTTTATATACGTCCGAAAGCGGAAGTGAAAAAGCCGGATTCAAGGTCGCGCGGTGCGCAGGGCTGTCGCGTGTGTCTCCGAGTGTATTCCACTTGCGTAATCTGCAGAAGAGAGGCCCGCCGCGCGCGCTATTATTGTGCACCGTGTATACTTGTGGTCCCTTGTTTTTCCTTCTTACATGCCGATCATCTATATTGAGATATATGATTTACGATTGAGCGAGGTGATGCGTGAATTTGATTGCGGTTTGTTTGAATTCATAAGGAAAGACAAATTTGACAATTCTTGAGTTTGGATTGAAATCGGATACTTGCGAATGTTAACTGGTAGTATTTATTGTTTTGATTATATTTTTGCCAGTTATTTTTTTCATCCGTCATTTTTCAACTTACCAGAAAAACCTTTATAGACCACTAAAAAATCTAAATTTAAAATCCTATAATAGCTCTGATAGAGACCAGTTAAACCCTAATAACTATATAAAAGTACGCGGAACCTTCATCTGTTCATTGTCTGCCAAACTATCAAAGATTTGGACCATCACACCAGTATAAGCACACCAAAACATTCATCAACCGATATTCCCCGTCCACCCCAACGAACCCATTTCTCCAAATACATAACAAAACCATTCTCTCTCATAAAACACACACACACACGTTACTATAATGAGCCATCTTCGCATCTGCTCCTCGCTAACTGTCTCAACGTATATACACGCGAACGATTCGCTCGTTTGCTTCGCGCGCGCATGCGCACTTAATCGTGGCACACTTTGCCCGGTGTGTGTATAATGTACACGCCGGCTCGATTGAGACTTACGCGCGCCGTGGCAAGCTATGGTATTTATAAGCGTGCGCATTCACGCTCCGTTTCGGCGGCGTGAAATTAGCGATTTTTCGAACGACGTATATACCTACCGCGACCGGGTGGCCTATAAGTGTGAGCATTAGGTCGATGTAAAGAGTATATATATGATTTATAAAATCGAGTAATGAGTGCGAATATATCAGCTATTCTCAAATTTATTTCCCTTTTACGTCTCAAAAAAAAATAAAAATTTTTTTTTTACAGCACACTCATAGGACAAGGTTTTTCTTGTTTTTTGAGCTTTACTAGATAAGAAAAAAAATATGTGCACGCTAAATTT